>JAMKPZ010004892.1:0-17269 GCA_024699675.1 Amphibolis antarctica | reverse complement strand
AAATATAATACATGGTAAAGTATAACTATACTAGGATGGGCTTAGAATTAATTTTTATAAATCTTAGGTTTGTGGTATAAATATCAAATAAAGTATTCTTTCCTTTAACGTAAAATCTTCGAGGAAGAGACACGTCATCTCTTTGCTTTAGGTTTGGTTTGTTTATATAATTTTAATTTTATATAAATTTTTATCTTAAAATTTATTATATAATTTTACTTTTTTTTTATAAAATTACTTTTAATTTTAACTCTTTATAATTATTAAAATTAAAATTAAATAAAAGGTACGATCACCATCACAGCAGACTAGTCGCTCCTCTTCCTCCCAACCAAGGGCTAGGAGGCTGGTTCGAATGTGTGTGTAGGAGTTACAAGAATGGGTACATGTGGAATGATCTGGAGGAGAACGATGTGATCTATCCTGCCGACGGAGCGGAGTACATCCTCAAAGGCACCAAGATCATCCAAGGCTGCATCGATACTTGGTTGAATGAATTTTCCGTTGCAAAGTTTTACCACAACCCATCTTTCTAATCAGTGAATTCATATCGATCATGTGGTCTGAGAAGAGCGGTTCTAGCAACTCTAGTTGTCGACTCGCCGGCGAATGACCAATTGACCATCTCCGAGGAGCGGCACCATCGCCACCAACACCATCTCCACGAGGAGCGGGAGGAAGCACAGGGGATGGAAGAGGAGGTGGTGGAAAATGACAATTCATGTTGAATAGGAAGAGGTGGAAGACAAAGGGACCTCCCAACCCCTCAAGAAGCAGCTCCAACACACCCAACTCTCGCTGCACCTACAGTGTCGCCATTGAAGAGCTCACCCACCCACATCCGACTAACACAACACCTCACCGCCCTCTCCCTTTCCACTAAACCCATCGAATAACGCAGCAGAGGCATAAATGCCAGTGGGACACGAAATGGCCATTCTAATGACCCTATGCAACCAGCGGTTGCATTTATTTATATTTTCAATTCTAATCGATGTAAAATTGCCTTTACACTAAATTTTACCTAATTCAATACCTATCAAAAAATAAATTCTTTTTAATTTATTTTCATTCAATTTATACAAATACCCCTTTAATTCTATTTGAACATTTGTGTTAAAGAAGAAATTGAGAATTTAATTCTCAACTTTCCATCAATATAAAAGGTGTTTGATGGCCAGTAAACTTTCCATCGTAATTAAATAGAATTGAATTGATATAAATATTATGAAATATAAAGGTGTTTGTGTAACTCATTAATTTATACAAACATTACATTATACACCTATGCACAAACACCTTTGTATTGAAACTTTATTTGAGAATAAAATTTGTATAAATTTTTTCTACGTATATATTTTAACAAATGATGTAATGTAAATAGATTTTTTCATTATAGTTATAAGAGAAGAAAATAAAAAGAGATTTTTCATTTTAAGAGTCGTGCTAGTTTAAAAATCATAAACTCTTAACTCATTTAACTTGTAAATTTTGTTAAATAAAATTTGAATTTATTTTTACGTAATTCAATTTTCATCCAGAAATCAATTCTTGTTAACTTATTTTGGTTCAATTCTATATACACGAATACTTAATTAGAAATATAATTAAGGTATTATTTATGATAATGATATGTCAACGAAAGAATGATATGATTTTTGAGTTATCTGACAAGATAACAAGAATTTATATTTATTTTAACATTTTAATAAAGTGTGTAGAATAATAAAATTATATTTTTAAATATTGATGTAACAAAAGATCACGATAAAAAATATAAAAAAAGTTATATTAAGAAATCATGTGTCATTATAATTATGTGAGTAAAATGGAGCCTAAATTACAAACTTATTATCTTGACTAACCAATAATGCAATTGCAAACTTAGGATCTGTTTGTTACAACAATTAGCACTATATTTATAGTTATTTACTATGTAATTCAGTTTTTTAGATACATTTTATCAAATAAAAAATTAAATTATTCACAAATACCAATAAATGATTTGATCGTATTACTCTTACACGGGTTTTGAAGGAAAAACACTATATTTTATTTATTATTTCACATATTTTAGTGAAAAAAAACTTCATATTTTATTCAATAATATATTTATTATTTTATATATCTAACTTTAAAAAATAATATCATAACTATTTTATTGTAAATTATGTAATTTAAAAAAAAAATGAATTTTACCTAACCTATTTTTGGTATTGTTTGTTATAACGGTGAAAATAGGTAAGATGATATTTATTTTTAAAAAAAATTATATGATTTTAATATAATTTTTTATATAGAATATTAAAATTATTTAATAAATATTATTATAAAATATTACGATACACGGTAAAAAAAACAAAAGTGGATATAAAAAAACGGTGATGTACAGTGAAAACGCAAAAAGCCACCGTCAACAAAGGAGCCCTTGTCTTTCGCGTCATCTGTTCCGCAAAACAAGCTTTTCCCTCCTCTATTTCTATTCTCGTGAGTTCTTCAAACTTTTCGTAAGTCCTTCTTCCAACCGAAGCATTCCGTCCACTGTACCGTGCTGATGATGGTCGATCATTGGCTCACCACAGGCAATCACAAAATGATTCAGGATCCTAAAATGGCGCTACGACAAAGATCAGGTAGCACTAAAACTTCAAAGAAGCATTTCGTCGAACATTTGACCGTCGTATTTTGAAAAGGACAAGAGTTTGCGGGTCTCCTCCTGTGGTCCAAGCGACCTGAAGGATTTGCCAATAATATATGCTTTTGGAGTTTGTTTGAAATCCCTGATATTATTTCTCGGCACGTCCTTGTCTTCTCGTTTGCTCCGCCCGATTGATCGCTACCGCAACATCTCCACGATTTCACACTCCTCGTCCTCTCCGCCGCCGCAATGAACATGGCGCAGGGCCTCCTCCGCCTCCACCTCGGTGTCTCTGCAGGTCGAACCACATTTTCACCTCCGATCTTTCCCGCCCTAGGTCCGAATCCTCCGAAGGACACAACTTTCAGAAGCGTACGTCCTTCCGCCCGTCTCTCGCTTCTGTCGCTTCCATCCGGGAGTCGGAGCAAGATCGTCTCTCACTGTGCCGTCGATGAGGCTCAAACCAAAGAGGAGGCACTTCCTGTGGAGAAAAGTAGGCTTTTTCTTCCCGTCCAATTTTGTTTGTTTGTTTTTTCTTCCGTATATCGTTGGAATGGATAAAGATGCCATCGCCTTTCTTCTTGCGAGTTGCAGGATACCCGGCGTTTCCTACAGTGATGGATATCAATCAGATCCGCGACATTTTGCCACACAGGTGCCTTATTCTGTCACCATTAAACTCACAAGGTCCTTCCTCTTGTGTGTGTTCCTGGCATGGTTTAGCGGGGTGTCTTTCCTCTGAATGGGATGCAGAAATGATGTTTGGTTTTTGCAGGTTTCCGTTTCTTCTGGTGGATAGAGTTATCGAGTACCAACCTGGAGTGTACGCCGTGGCTATAAAGAATGTCACCATAAACGATAACTTCTTCCCGGGTCACTTCCCTGAGCGACCAATTATGCCCGGTGTTCTGATGGTTGAGGTACCATTCCCTTGTCAATGATCTCCTATTTTCCATTTTATGTTTTCTAGGGATATTGGCCAGAGCTGGAACCTGCAAAAAAACCTAATAATTAAAATCAGAATAACAGAAAAGACACCTAAACACCAAAAATCCTCCAGGTCTTCCCTCAACGCCCTTCTATACCATAAGCCAATCAAGTTATTTTATTTCTGAGTTGCATACTTTAAAGAAAAATTAGGATAACTTGTACCCAACTTCTTCCACCAAGTGCTGGATACCCCAATGACAACAACAAGGGTTTGTGTTCGTGAACCTTTCAACTGGTAGTGGAGCATCACGTTCAAATTTCCAATTGTAACCTCTTGATCCTCATCCAAATATGAGCGTAAATCAAAGCCTAAAAGAATGGTTTTGGCTTTTACAAGAAAAAATCTTTTGAGATGGCCAAAATGAGAGCTATTATTATTGGATGGTAAACTAGAATCGATGTTAATTGGATAAGGGGAAACTACAAGTGGGAATGATTTTTCTTTGATATTCTAGATTTCTTAGATGAAAGAAAAGACCCTAATTGTTTATTAATTTTAAAGCTAATATTATGTGATTCAAATTTATTAAAAACCTCCAAAGTATTGGGGAAGGCATTCTTAATGATTGGTCCTTTGCTTCCAAATAAACCAAGCTCTTAAAACACTGTTTTGGAGACAGATCCAATTATTCTTTAATGAATTATCCCATAAAAGAATGTGTATAACTTCGATGAATGAAGAATTGTTCACTTTAAAGAAAATCAACAAATCTAAAATGAACCAAACCATGAAAGTAAAAGGACAAAAAGTCAAGACATGATCGACATCTTTAGCACAATCATTACAAGACACAGGAAGTATCTATCTCAAGACACCTCGCAGATAATTTCAGTCTAGCTGCTAGGATATTGCTAGCAATTCTCTAATAAAACATCTCTATCCTAGGGCTCAAGAAATCAAAATATTTAGGAGATTTGGAAATTCTAAAGTGAAGACTAATGTTATTAATACTGGATGCAGTGTACTTCTAGGAGCATAGAAATTTATATCCAGAGCTTATTAAGGACATTCCGTTAATAGAGTGAATCGAAATGAATTTATCTACATGCTATGAAGAATTGGGGCATCAAGAGTTCTGCTAAAATGGTCATATCAAAGATCTCATTCAAGACATCTACTTTTTAGATCCTAAGACTACAATCAACAGAAGCATTCATACGTAAATCTTTGTGGTCCGCTCTATAGAAGGGGATTCTGATGTCGACATTGATTCTGATGTCGTTTTAATGATGAAAAAACCGACATATTATTGGAAAAATTCTGTTAATACGCGTTGATGTTTAATTCCATGATTATGTATACATGAAGCTTTCCTAAATGTAGCTTTAAAGAAATTATTTACTCCTTAGCACTCTAACTCAAAGGTTATTAGGATGCAATTGGATATGCTACCAAATTACAATGATAAAAGCGATATTAATATCTCCTAGATAATGAAATCCTAAACCCCTAGATTTTTTGTTTGATTTAAAGAAACCCCAATTACTTCAATATGAATGCCTTGAAGTCCCACTAGAAGTGTCTTGTTAAGTTATCAATGTCATGACATAGCATTGTTTATCAAAAAGGAGGATCAATAAAATTTAGAAATTTCCTGACTTGTGACAGAATAGAATTCTGACTACTAGCACTATCATGAACCCTATCTACAATTAAGCTAAAAGATCTAATTTTATTTTTAAGATTAGAAAAGGGGACCCTCTAAAAAAAAGTTCATTAAATGTCATAAATCAAATAAAATGTAGTTTCTTATTTCTTTGGTAGTTGACAATGATCTACCCAGAAAAATGGTTCACGTCTAATGGGAAACAAAAGCCCCTGTTCAAGGCAATATCATGAATACTATTACTATTTTTTGTGTAAAAGAGTCTAACTTTAATGGTCAAATGTATCGTCAGAATATTTTTGAAGCAAAAAAAAATGAAATTCAAGAATTGCAGGCTATAAGCAAGAAATGGTGTTACATATTAATAGAATGGCCGTTGTATGCTCTGGAACATGATGCCTACAATTTTGGTCATATTCTCATGTATGCGAGTGTTTATCAAGGTTGTTAAATTGCCAAGCCATCTATATTAGCAATTTACTTTTTTCAGAACTATATATATTGTAATAAGAATTATATGTGTGTATATATATAGATATATGTATTAATGTACATATGCACAGAAATAAGAGTTCCAAATTATATTTCCATAAATAACACTTATATTTAAATTTTTATAAAATATGTCCAAAAATAACAGGATTGATTATATTTCAAGAATTTTATATATGTCCCGAAACAAAACATTTAATTATATTACCAAAAATAATATATTTAATTAAACAACAAGCACAACAACATTGTCTAAAAGTCACAACTTATAAATTAACTTGTAATAAAATTCAATAAATAAGTTCAACTACAAGAGCTTCAAAGATCAAATGATACCAATATAGAAATTACAACTACAATCAAATGACTTTCTTCCATCTTTTAATGAATCATCAAAATTCCTTCCCAAGTTTGCATCATTTTCTTCATTGTCTTCACATTCTTCCCATTCTTCATTTTCTTTTTCTTTCACTATATGACATTTCTCTTTCATTGAATAAGTTCTTTCAAATGTCTCGCAAATGCCTCCCCCTTGATGATGTGGATCACCACTTCCTCTTGTTGGTGAAGGTAGTTGTGTGACTACTTTTGTGCTTTTCAATTTTGCATTACAATCTAAATTATATTCAGAAGTTCTTATTGTTATATGGATTTGAGCCCAAGTGAGACCATCATCTCCATACATAAACTCATTGGTTGCTCATTCACTATTGTAATTAAGCTCCTCAACATGGATAGGATTCAAGTTTTCATTATATAGTTTCTATGTTGCTTTGCTTGGAGTCTTTTATAAAAGCGTTCATTATAATTGACAAACCCCCTTATCCAATCTTTATTGCTACATTAGATCCATTCTTTTTGTGTGGATCTATTTCAAAAGTACAAATGACAAAAAATGTTAGTAATTCAATGTAATATGTTGAAGAAACTAATATAAACAAAATAATATGTTTGACGTTATAAAATCAACATGCTCCAATTTCTTTTATAAGTGGAGGTAATCAACATAATCTAAGAATATGAATAGTAATCTTCTTAAGCTCTGGGGTGAAGATTCCATAGGAGTCCCACCATGAAATCACCGAAAAGGCAATGATTAATATCAGTGATTAAAAGGAGTAAATAAACATTAAATTTTAGAAAAATATAAATCAATAAATAAATTAATAAAAATTAGTCATTGTTGAAGAAATTGAATGTAATTCTTTTCCATTTCAGATCTAGATCGAGCCCTTTCTATAATTGTATGCTTTTATAGAAAATGCAATTTTCCTGCATTCTTCATTGTCCTTCACCATCCTCTCAACATCTTGAAATGCCTGACTCATAATGATCAACAAAAACTAACCTCTCTCTTACATCATAGGACATTGAATGGGTAAAAAATGCATCCACTCCAAGTAAATGTTGATCAAAATGTAAACACTACTATCTATCAAGTATCAACAATGTCAGGAATGAATTTGTAATCCTTTTTATTTTCATTGAATTTCTCAATAATTTTTTCTCATTCTTATAACATTTGCACTTGCAATTCAAAAAAGGGATGGACAAGTGAGCATCCATGGTACTGTGATTGTTGTGCTATTTTTTTTTGAAGCATTTTATGAGGTAACATTAAGATGGAGTTTTCACTGTGGTCCAGATTGTCAGCTGTAAGCTCAAGAAAATTTTGAAAAATAAATGAGAAGTATTGCACATATTGGGCACCACAATCCATTCATTGTATTGATTTGATTTTTAAGGACTTTGGAAAGTACGGAGTAGGGAGGACACTCAGTAAGCTCAAATTGTCAATGATTTCACATATAATTGTACCTATATATTTGCTGACATGAAGAAGTCTGATTGTTGTGGTGTTAACTTGATTCATCCCACGGACGTAAGATTTGCAATAACTTACATCATGCTTTAAAGCATGTGTTTGATTTAGAAGGGTGGTACAAGACAAATAACATAAGAGTAATACCTTCTTGGTAGAAATGTCACAAAACAATCAACAATCACTCTGTTCAACATGTTGGGATGGTGGTGCTTTTAAAGTTGATTCTGATTAGATGGGGATGAGAATCGTACCATCTTGTGGTATTGTTTTACTTGAAGATTGTAGATAGGAATTTGTTACTTCTTTTTTAATTTGGACATTTTTGTCATAATGCGTTCTAGTTTATTTACATTCAAAGTATGACAACTGAAAGTGAATTACGATCGTTCATCGGGTACTTTCATCCTCTTTCTTTAAAGATCAGTATTGGGCATTTGACTCGTCTACAGATGTCAGTAGTAGGTTCCCTTAATTCATTTGAGCCTCAATGATTGTCTAAAAAGTAATAATGGTTGTTTATGTATCTTAGTCAAACGCTTTATGTGTTAAATCATCTAATTTTGCTTTTGTCAGGCAATGGCTCAGGTTGGAGGCCTCGTAATGCTACAACCAGAAGTAGGTGGTTCCCGTGAAAATTTCTTCTTTGCTGGAATCGACAAAGTGAGATTCCGAAAACCTGTGATTGCAGGGGACACCTTGGTCATGAGAATGACATTGACAAAGTTGCAAAAACGCTTTGGAATTGCAAAGATGGAAGGCAAAGCATATGTTGGTGGTGAGGTTGTTTGTGAGGGTGAATTTCTTATGGCAATGGGAAGCGAATGAGGGATGTTTTCAAATGGTTAATGGCATCAAATTCCTCTCATCTACCAAGATTTATTGGGAGCTTTGGGGGCTACAATGAAAGTCACTTTTCTTTAGTTTCATCCCTGAACTCTGTCCTTTATTTAATAATTATTGTAAAGGGATGAACCTTGCCCTGGTGTACTTTATCGTTCTTTTAACTTAAATATGAACCTGACATTTCACTTCAGCACGGGAGCAATTGACAGACATCTTTTTGATGTAACGCCTAATTTGTTTCAAAATATCCTGCTGGGTGAATGAATCTACATAAAATGGAATAGATGATGAACTATGGTGGGGATTGAATGACATCATTGTTTTGCAGCTTGTGTTTTGAATTACTATTGTGCTTTACTGTTATGGGCTCCCGGCGAGGGCAATGTTGGGAATACCTCAAACGGGAGGCCGAGGAATATGAACGTTGAAATGTTGCCGTCTTGCAAACAAGTGGAGAAGAAAAAACTAGCTTTAACTATGTGACGTGGAAATATTGCAAGGTGGCGGTGCTCGGCTCATTGGCTACTACTTGTGGGTGAAAGGTAATGGGCATTTTGTCACTAGAAAGTTGGAAAGGTCCTTGAAGAAAAAGGCATTATTCCAGCTCAGAAACAGGAGAGCTTCTTTTGCAAATATAAAGAGGTGAGGCCCCACTACCAGAGAAAAAAGAAGAAGAAAAAAGAATCACAACCTTCCGTTGATGAAGCAGGTTTGATTCTATGGCATGTCTTGTTGCTTTTTGTTTATACCATGACAACATTTTAGCTCATTTCTTAGACATCAAAGTAAAGCATCTATCTATTCGCATTCTTTTTCTCCCATTCTCTTTTGCTTGGTACACTTTCTTGATTTGTTCTGAACAGGATCGTATCATGCCACCACAATTTCCGCCTTCTCTTTACTCTATTTCTTTCTGCAAGTTGAATATCACACACAAGAAGTTTAATTTGCAATCCAGTTTGAAGGCATGGAATTGAACTACAGCTAATCTTGACGACAACCATGATCTTAATGACATAGAGTAAGAGTGGAGATTTTTTTTTTTTTTAAAAAAAGACAGTGATTATTGTTCATATCTGTTTTTAAACAGTATTTGTTGTAGCTCTCGGGCCCTCCACTGATTCCAACCCAACAGTACCGATGAAAGAGAGAGATCGATGCTTTCCGTTTGCAAACGTTTGTTCCTTGTGGTGGGCGGAGGATGGGGGCCGAAAAAAAAGGCATTTCACGATTCTGACCTGCAAAGAAGAGTACAAAAAAAGTGGGGAGTGCAACATCGGTCGGGTCATGATCGGTCTCCCCCTCCCTCCATTAAATCTTTTGCATTAGAATATTACAGACACCAGTGGTAAAATAATATATGTGGTCTTTCATTTCAGATTTTTGTTTCAAGCTTAAGCAGAGACGGAATCCTCAGGAGAGATGGAGTGCTGTAGTAATGTAATAACCCCTAGACCATGCATGGTGGGGGAAGAGATGGGCCTTGCTTTTCTTCTAAATTATATTGACATGGAAGAGAACGACGTGGCGATGAATGAATCGTGAATGGAGAACCTTGAAGACTGATGGAAGATTTTTCGTTCAGCATTTTATAGTGTCATTAGAATTCCAAATTAATCGAGTTATTGCAGTCGTTGGTTGACAGGCTATCATTTTCGGGGGACGCATACGCATCATTTATTTATTTAACTGAAATATGTTGGTGATTAGAGAAGATTCACACGAAGCAGCAGTATCTTTGGAGGGGAGGAGATTGATTTTAATTTCTGGGCACATCGATCGACGTACAACAGAGAAGTCTTGCATAACCCAGATCATAACCTGATCTCTGCAACGGTGATTCGCTTGGAAAGGTGAATGTATATATAAACATGTATATTTTTTCCTTTTTGCGGTCTTCGAATAATTTACGCAGAAGAGTTGGTACGGCCGGCCGTACGAGTTTTTAATCGGCCTTTCCCCATTGTGGGGGGAAATAATTGCTCGCTACGCGACGAGGGCGGCAGTGCGGGTGACGCCATCGCTGGAACCGACGACCGAGCGTCGGATCGCTTCCGGTCCTCGGAGTTCGGAGCCCAACTTGCAGCCACAATAATTACCATATTAGATGTATTTATTTTTAACTTTATTTATAGTAAAATAAGTTATAATAATTACGAAAAGTTAAAATTAAGAGTAATAGAATAAATAATATTAAATTGTATAATAAATTATATGATAAAAATTTATAGTAAAATAAATAAAATTATAAGAAATTGAAATATCAGTAAAAACGTGGCGAAGGACAAGAAAAAGAGCCGGTCGATGATGGGGAAAGGTGGTGGACTATCGAAGGTTGGATGGTGGTGGTGGTGATTGCTGCGGCTGCTGCTGATGTCTGCGGTGTGGATGTTGAGATGCCAACAACCAACGGCTTGGATCTCCCCTCCCCTTGTTTTAATCTCCACCATAGCTGCTGATGGCTGATACGCCACCCCTACCCTACTCCGCCACTCCTCCCTCCTTCCTCCTCCTTCCTCCTCCTCCTCCTCCCTCCTCCTTCCTCCTCCTCCTCCTCCTCTCGCCGCCATGTTGCTGGGCAAGAGGCCGAGGCCGAGGCCGCCCATGAGGAGGACCACCAGCATGAAGGACATCTCCCCCGACGTCGTGTCGAACACTTCCACCCCCGCAACTCCCATCGTTACCGCCGCTGAGGAGGGTGGTGCACCAACGGCACTGCAGTGTGTTGGCCGGAATAGTTGGGAGGAGTGGGAGAAGAGATACGTGACGGCGCTGGTGTCGCCGGTCGGGAGGAACGCCCCGAGGAGGAACTCCGGAGATTTCACGGTGCAGCCGGCCCACTTCCTCCAGGCCTGTGGGTTGTGCCGGAGGAGCTTGCCGCCGGGCAAAGATATCTATATGTACAGGTAACCCCAAAACCCCAAACCCCATCCATTCTCTCTTGCAGATTTATGTTCATCGCATCCATCTTTAAACCCACCCAACTCGCCACGTCATACTCCTCTCTATATATGTTCTCATCTATCCATCTTCTTCCTCCTTTCGACATGATTTTATCCTTTTGTTATAACTTGTTATTGTCCAGCGCCGGCCGATCGAGCCATTAATCTCTCCATCTCCATCGATTTTGTTTGTGGTGGCAGGGGGGAGATTGCGTTCTGCAGCTTGGAGTGCCGACAGCAACATATGACTCAGGACGACAAGTGCTTGGTGACGTCGATGAAGAAGGATGCCCCTTCGCCCAACGCCGCCCCACCGGAGTCGTCCTCCGGCTCCGGCGGCGAAGCCGTGGCGGCCGCCTGATGCAGATGCAAATGGAATCCGACTGTCAGAGATATATATATATATATATATATATATATATATTGAGAGAGAGAGAGAGATGTGTGTTCGTCTTTGAATCTAAAATTGGAAAGAGTACGTGTGGTGGTGGTGGTGGTGTTGTTTTGGATCGATCACTAACTTTGAGGGATGGCCGTCCCGTCCCGTTCCGTCCAAATGAAAGAACATGTTCTTGAGCTTGTGGGCTCTTCTCTCTGCATCTTTCGATCTTTTATCGTAGAACCCATTTCAACATGTCTCATATGCTTTTCATATAACAACAAACAACAACTCAACTGCCGGTGCCTCGGATTCCCGGAGAGGGAATGGGACGTTTGCTGTCGCGTTTGGCAGGCAACCGCAGACAACTGGGACTGACGCGCCGGCCAACGACCGGTGCCGCAGCGGTTGCTGCGGGATCTGTCACAATTTTTTTTTTTTTTGGCTTTTGTTCTGCTTCGATTCGAATCCGGGATGAGCACCACCGTAACCATATGCTGCGTACATCGTACGAATCTTGTCTCGCCCCCCTAAAGCTCTGAAATTAATCGAATAAACATTTCTAACCCACCCATATCACAAAGATCATATATCACTGCAAATTTTTATATCGAGCTGTTAGTGTTTTACTTAGAAAATTTTTACAATTGATGAAATTTTTTATCATCTAGTTATATGAAAAATATAAAATTATATTTAAAATATTAAAATATAAAATATTTATATATTTTTTAATTAATTTTTTAAAATTTTCGTAATGTGTATAAATAATTTTAAATTTTTTTATTTTCTAATTTTCCTAAGCGTACCGACAAAATGGACAAATAAATGTACTAGTATTTTTCTTTTATTATGATTATTATTTAGAGATTTTTTTGAAAAGTAGTGATGCATTAAACATCAAAAGTTTTCTCGAGTTGGATAACAAATTAAAGTCTTCCAGACCAAAGAAGAAAAAACTATCATCATTAGACTCAGGTAAACAAAAGAAGGCGTAGCTAAAAATCAAGAGCAGCCAACAGTCATCGAACATCTTCAACTTGTTCAAACTAACATCAAACAGGTTCAACTAAGACCAAAGTAGGAGTAATTCCTCCAGAAAAAGGACGAGTTGAATCGGTAAAAATTTTCTTCTCTCTTCAGCTTGTGAGTTATAATGTTCTAGCCAAAGATAAGCTTGATTAAATAAATCAACTCATAACGATGGCATATCAAGTCAAATATCCAAAAAAATGAGATTATTTCTACATAGCCATAGGTTATAACAAAAGAATAAAATCACAGAATTCCAATATCCAACAGGTAAGTTCAATACACAATTTAACTTAGCATACATTAAAAACTCTTTAATATCAAGAAAATTTGACTGATGACTCAAACAACATACATTTCGTAAATAAATGCAAAGATGACTCAACTTACAAAACAACGACAACAAGTGCACTAGCAGGTTGGATTTTTTATTTTTTTATTTCTTTAAAAAAGAGACACGACAGTGCCATGTGGCAAGTGGCAAGTGGTGGTTGATGTGCCAACTCGATCGATTCCAACGGTGAAAGAGCACATCGAGCAGCACGACCCCACCAATCACTCACCATCTTCCCAAGCAACAATTAACGATTTTTTAAAGAAACAATTCTATAAAAAAATAAAATCCTCATTTTCACAGATTTGTGGATTTTAAAATTTCCTAAAATCGTTCGACGTTGTTTTCTTCTATCAACTTGTTTTTTACCGTTAATAAATTTCTCTTTGATATTTTATTATATTATTAATCTATCTCGACTAGTACAAGAATCTTTCTCGTAATAATAATATTTTATTGTAGATATCTTATTTTTAAAATCACGTAACATCTTGAAAACCTATTGGAATCGATCATCTTATTTTATTTTACTTTTAAAAAAAAATGAAGTTTGGAATCTTGGCGATTTTCCTCTCCTGCAGTTGCTTGTCGGTAAACCCGAAAAACGAGGACCGTTGGTTCGGAATCTGTGATCGCGATGTGGCGTAGATCTACCTTACGATCGTCTGTCGTTGATGGAAGCTTCTTCTTTTTTTTTTCCTTTTTCGTATGCATTCGTATCCATTTCTCGAAAGAAAGAAAAAAAAAAAACGTATGCAACATGCAAACGTCAGGTCACCAAGTACATCGATAACTTGATAATTGTGAAATTTTTTTTTAGGACTTCGAGATTTGTGTTGTTTGGAAAAATTTGAAAATTTTTTAATTGTTAAAATATTAAAATTTTTAAATTTTTAAATTTTTAAAAAATTAAATATAAATTTTTCTATATTTTCATAAGGTGTATAAATGATTTCATAAAAATTTTTATTTCTATATTTTTAAAATTTTAATAATAAATTTTTTTAAAAAAATTTCTTTTTATTGATTTTAATTGTGAAATTTTTTTTTTAGGACATCGAGATTTGTGTTGTTTGGAAAAATTTGAAAAATTTTTAATTGTTAAAATATTAAAAATTTAAAATTTTTAAATTTTTAAAAAATTAAATATAAATTTTTCTATATTTTCATAAGGTGTATAAATGATTTCATAAAAAATTTTATTTCTATATTTTTAAAATTTTAATAATAAATTTTTTTTAAAAAATTTCTTTTTATTGATTTTAATTGTGAAAGTTTTTTTTTAGGACTTCGAGATTTGTGTTGTTTGGAAAAATTTGAAAAATTTTTAATTGTTAAAATATTAAAAATTTAAAATTTTTAAATTTTTAAAAAATTAAATATAAATTTTTCTATATTTTCATAAGGTGTATAAATGATTTCATAAAAATTTTTATTTCTATATTTTTAAAATTTTAATAATAAATTTTTTTTTAAAATTTTCTTTTTATTGATTTTAATTGTGAAATTTTTTTTTTAGGACTTCGAGATTTGTGTTGTTTGGAAAAATTTGAAAAATTTTTAATTGTTAAAATATTAAAATTTTTAAATTTTTAAATTTTTAAAAAATTAAATATAAATTTTTCTATATTTTCATAAGGTGTATAAATGATTTCATAAAAATTTTTATTTCTATATTTTTAAAATTTTAATAATAAATTTTTTTAAAAAAATTTCTTTTTATTGATTTACAAGAGACACGAACCTTTGTAAAAGGTCAATGAATCCTAACTTAAGAAAAATATTATTCAAGTGAACTCAACCGAGCCTTTACCTTGATACTCGTAAACAAAATGAGCATGAGTTGATGTTAATGGTATATTAAAAGGGGGTTTATGTCCCTTGAAAATTAGTGTAAATGAAAATTTAGAAATTTTTTTATAGTTGAAATGTTAAAAATTTAGAATATATTTAATTTTTTTAAAATTAAATATAAATTTTCTTAATTTTTCATAAGGTGCACAAATGGTCTCATAAAATTTTTCACTTCTAGATTTTTAATATTTCAACAATGAAATTTTTTTTAGATTTTCCTTTTCATTGATTTCCAATAGGCACAAACTCCTCTTAAAAATGAAATTAAAGAATTTGAACAAAAGAACTAAGGTTAACTTATGGATTTTATCCTACTAAAATGAATTGACTAATGGAAAAAGACTGTCTGGTGGCATAAGAGTTTCAATTCTACTCATTCTAATGTAAGATTATTTTTCTAACACGCTTGTGAGCTCTTCATTGAACTATTTTACATAACGTCTTATGTAGAGATGTCAATGGGCCGTATTGGCATGACCCATCACAACCTGGCACGGCCCAGCACAACCTAGCACGGTTTGACCATGCCAGTCAACGGTACGGCACAGAAATTTTTTTGTGCCAAGGGTCATGCCTAGGTCGAACCCCTAGGTCGTTCGTGTCGTGCTGGCATAACATAAATTCTAGTACGAAATAGGCACTGCCCGACCCAACATGAGACTACCAAGTGGGTCGCAGGAGGGGGGAGGGGAACACCGGTCGTCGGGTCGAGGGAGGGGGGAGGGGAACGCCGGTCGTCGGGTCAAGGGAGGGGGGAGGGGAACACCGGTCACCGGGTTGAGGGAGGGTGGAGGGTAACGCCAGTCGCTGGGTCGCAGGAGTGGGGGGGGGACCCGGTCGTTGGGTCGTGCGGCCAACGAGGTGAACGGTTGCATGCGTGGGAGGGGGCTGAATGGGTTGTGTGGCCAATGGCAGGGATGGGCCGCCGGGTTGTGCGACTGGTGGGTTGAATAGTCACGTGCGTCGGTGCGCGGGAAGGGGCTAAATTGGTCGTGTCACCGGTAGGGGGATGGGCCGTCGAGTTGTGCAACTGACATGGTGAACAGTCGTGTGCACAGGAGGAAGTAGAACGGGTCATGTGGTTGGCGGGGGGGACTGGCCACCGGGTCATTGGGCCGATAGCCAGGGTGAATGGTCACATGCGCCGATGCATGGGAGGGGGCTGAATGGGTCGTGTCATCGACGAGGGGGATGGGCCACCAGGTTGTGCGGCTGGTGGGGTGAACGGTTGTGTGTGCGGGAGGAGGCAGAATGGGTCGTGTAGCTGGCAAGGGGATGGGTCACCGGGTCATTGGGCCGGTAGCCGGGGTGAACGATCGCGTGCGCTAATGCGCGGGAGGGGGTTGAACAGGTTGTGTCGTCAACAAGAGGATGGGCTGCTGGGTCACTAGGCCGGCTGCCTGGTTGTGCGACCAATGGGGTGAACAGTCGTGTGCGCGGGAGGAGGCAGAACGGGTCATGTGGCTAGCGGGGGTACTGGCCGCCGGGTCATTGGGCCGATAGCCGGGGTGAACGGTTGCGTGTGTCGGTGTGCGGGAGGGGGCTGAACAGGTCATGTCGTCGGCGGGGGGGATGGGCCACCGGGTTGTGTGGCTAGCGAGGTGAACGGTCGTGTGCATGAGAGGAGGTAGAACGGGTTGTGTGGCCAGTAGGGGGATGGGCCATCGGGTCATTGGGCTGGCAGTCGGGGTGAATGGTTGCGTGCACCGGTGCGTAGGAGGGGGTTGAATGGATTGTGTCACTGACAGGGGGATGGGCCGTCAGGTCACTACGCCGGTCGCCTGGTTGTGTGGCCAATGGGGTGAACGGTCGCATGCGTGGGAGGAGGTAGAACTGGTTGTGTGGCCGATGGGGGGACGGACCATCGGGTCATTGGGCCGATAGCTAGGGTGAACGATCGTGTGTGCAGGCAGGTGGGATGGGCCGTTGGGGAACCGTGCCTGAGTCAGTCGTCGGGTCATGGCTTGCAAGGTGCAACGCAGCAACGATCGCATGCTTCCGCCAATAAGAACTGAGTTCTGTAGGCACCCGTTGGATGAAAGATGAACGGCTGTTTGATGAAGAGAGAGAGTGTTGGAAAAAAAAAGCCGTGTGGAAAAAATTTCCCTTCCCGCTGATGACAGCCGCGCGGAAAAAGTTTCCCTTCCTGCCGATGACAGCCGCGTAAAAAAAAAAAACGATTGATTTTCCCCAATCATCCTCACCTGCGCAGTCTACCGGAAGTCCCCTCGTCAAGGATTTGGGATTTGGGATTTAGGATTTGGGATTTGGGATTTGGGATTTAGGATTTGGGATTTGGGATTTGGGATTTCGGATTTGGGATTCATTTGTCA
>JAMKPZ010004885.1:0-37718 GCA_024699675.1 Amphibolis antarctica | reverse complement strand
TTTTTATTTTATAATTTACTATATATCTTGATGTTATTTGATTGGTTCACTATATGCAATTATAATGCAAATAAATACAATTGAAAAATGTAGTTTCAAACACACCCACAATGTTGCGTAGGATTTTTAAAAATTTAATAAATATTTTGTACATGTGAAGGAAGGTCAAGATCATTTTAGTTAAATGAATTATTAATTTTTTTATATAATTTAAATTTAATTTAGGTTATTAAATTAAGATATTACTGTAAAATAACTTTAATGATATTTTGTACATCCGAACTCTTTTTTGTGGGTTCATATTATTTGTGTTGAATTAGGTCGTGCCTTATTTTTGGATCCATAGTTTAGGTATGACTTATTTAGGTTCATATCAGGTTAGATTTAATATAGTTTAATAATCATGTATCTTTTATTAAGAAATTTAAATTATTAAGTTATATATAACATGTATAATTTTAAAAAATATTAAAATAAATATAAAATTATTTTCACCGTATTAAGTCACGTTGACACAAAAATATTAAAAAAATAGTAAAAATAGAAAAATAGCCCATGATACATGAACACAACATGTAAATTTAATAATATCACTAAAAAATATTTTTCTATTAGAAATTTATATAAAAATAACATTAAAGCTAAAATCTCGATACAACGTGAATAATGTCCGAGCCACTAAAATCTCGGGTGGTGGTGGTGTCACTTCTAATGTCGCCGTCCCTGTCACCTGACGGTCAAGATCCAACGAATCTGAATCCGCATTAATCCCACGCTTTTTCTCCAAACTACCCATAATGCCCCTGCTATTTCTCCTTTTTTACGGGCTCTTCGTTTCGACGGAATGGCATAGACTTTCGTAAATCTAGGGGCATTTCTGAGACTGCACCGGGCGTCCTTGTATACACTCCCTACTCCTCCCTCTCGCGCTTCCCCGCCCTAGATTTTCCTCCTCCAGGATTGTTGCGTTCGTCCTTGGAGATCATCGTCGGAGGAGGAGATGGGAGACGCGAAGCCGAAGATTAATCCGGTGTGGGGTGCTGTCAAGCCCTTCGTCAACGGCGGGGCGTCGGGAATGCTCGCCACCTGCGTCATCCAGCCAATTGATATGGTTAAGGTACTGTTTCTGTTCCTTTCCAAGCCGTCGGGTCATTTTCCCGGGATCTGTGAGCTGTCGTTTATTTTCCGATGGGTTCGTGACTGCTTCGGTAGGAATTGCTGATGGTTCGCAGATTAGATTTATTTGTTGTCTCCGTGCAAGTTGTATTGTGGCTTTCGGATCTGCATTTTTAGGAAAATTGTTCGACAAGTCAGTAGGCTGGATTGTTACCTGGCGGTGTTTGGATGATTTTTGCATATAAGTAGATGGAAGAAATCGTTTTTCCATGAAACATGAGCAGGAAGCATCTGACGCTTTATGGTTGGATGTGCATTTTTCCATTATTATTGTTCAGGTCAGGATTCAACTTGGTCAGGGATCTGCCGGGCATGTTGCCAAGACAATGGTTGCCAATGAAGGAATCGGCTCCCTCTATAAGGTATAGCTTATTTCGTCTTAGTGAATCTAATGCCCTGCTGATAAGGCGACAAGCTTTTTCAGATAGTTTGAAAGAGACTTCGTACTGTGGTTAATATCTATTGTTAGATCTGCCATGGCATTTATCCGTGTTAATGAAGATAGAGTCGACAGTTTAGCAAGAATTTGAGATCTATATTTCACAATTCTTTTTTCTGCTTCGTTTTAGAGAGAGTGTTATCCATTGGGCCAAGAAATTATTCTTTTATTTACCTGATTTTACTGTAACATGCGACTTTTAAATTGATATCCTTGGAAAATAGATATATCATTATGGATTTTTTTGATGCTGTAGTCGAAGATGAAAATAAATAGACTACTATGCTTATCGTTGAAATCCCATTCGTATCTTTTAAGGTTTGCATCTTAGTTTAATAGAACTATATGCTACTATACTTCTTTTCCGAAAAACATAACACAAACAAACATTTTTCTTCGTCTGATCTAATTATAAACCATTGTTACGTTTTTAAGATAATATTTTTCTTTATTTTTGAGCTCCAGTATGTGCCATCCTTTGTATAAAGTCGTGTTCTTGTCTGCATAGACAGAAAAGCTCATCTTACAGGTCTGATAAGGAAATTCAAAGGCATTTTATGGGTATAGAAAATTGTTTTCTAAGGTTCGTGATAGTGATATCTAGGGAGCTTCTATCTATGACCGTGCTAGCTTTCTCAATTTACTAATATACATTTTTGAGTAAGATCTAAAAGTTTTCTGACCATCTTATTTTGGAAATTATTCATATATAATTTACAGTGACAGAACTTATCGTTATAAAAAGGACACTATTAATATAAGTTGGTCTGTACTAGGGACTGTCAGCTGGATTACTCAGGCAAGCAACTTACACAACTGCACGACTTGGATCCTTCAGGTAATTTTCTAAATTACTACATTATGGATTTACCGGTTCTCTTATATAAATATTTTTAAATTGGTTCGTCATGATCTTTTTCATTTTTTCATTTTTCTTTTTTGTGATATATTTTCATTCTGTATTGCTTTGTTTGGCCATTGACTTGGAGATGCATATGCTCTTTCAGATTGTTTTTCCATTTGATCTATGCAAGTTTGGTTAAAAGTGTTGGAGCTGCAAAATCTTGCAGCATAGGTTTTCTTGACACTATTGTTCTTTTGGGAATATAATCCTGCAGAAACTGCCATTATTAAACTTGTGTGGTCTACATGGGGTTCCCTGCTATTAGCTAGGTCCTGGTGTCTCTATCACTAATCAAGTGATAAGGAACTTTATAAATAAATTAATCTCTCTATGTTGTCTCTTCGCAAGGCAAGCTTTCATTTTTTTTAAAAGCACTAAGACATTTTTATTCATTCATTGGCTTTTACTTTATTGTAGACAAAATCAATAGTATGATTGCTGTTAATATTCTATAGTCATTACTGTTTTAACCTCTTCTGTGTACATTGACTACTCTCCCTTGAGCTTTTTTCTTGAATGCTTTTTTTCTAAATAAATTTCTTGCCCCTCTTGTGAATTGTCTGTTGTTTCTGAGATAAGAAATGTTTATCGTACTACAGCATCAAGTTTGTTTGCTACTAGGCATACTTGGAAAATTGATTTACTTGGTAAAATTTTCCTAAATTGAGGTAGTCTCTTTAGCTATTTTGCTGGGTTTCTTTGATGGCATCATAATTTCATGGTAGACAAAGGACTTGTAGTATGCTGAGGATTTATATTGGGTTCCTGTTGGCAGTGGGAGCTGATTTGGTTCTTAAAATGAAATATCAGAATTGATTGCGAACTTTTGCTTATGTAGAGTGTTGACGAATAAAGCTGTTGAGGCAAATGATGGGAAGCCACTTCCTCTCTTACAGAAAGCTTTTATTGGATTGACTGCTGGAGCTATTGGTGCATGCTTTGGAAATCCTGCCGACTTGGCACTCATTCGCATGCAAGCTGATGCAACTTTGCCTGCAGCACAACGCCGAAACTATACCAATGCCTTTCAAGCACTTTATCGGATTATTGTCGATGAGGGAGTTCTCGCACTGTGGAAAGGTGCTGGCCCTACGGTAACTAGAGCAATGGCACTGAATATGGGCATGCTTGCCTCATATGATCAAAGCATGGAATTTTTCAGAGACTCAGTTGGTCTGGATGAATACAGCACAGTTTTTGGTAAGATAACAAAAATGATTTGTTTTGCTTGTTTTCTGCGTCCAGCTTTTTGTAAGTGGGTATGTTGGACTGTTTTCCTGTTATAATAATTTTTGTTTTTCAATTGCTGTGGTACTCCTTTATGTACTCTAACCTGGTTTCTGAATTCTGATTCAATTGTTTCTGTGAGACTATCGTGTAAGTGATTAGATGAATGGATAAATGGATATCCAATTACTTTTGGGGTCCATTACACATTATATATATACATCCACACTCTCATTACTTAAAAATAATATTTGTTCATACCCTAGATTTTCTTTTCATGTGATATCAAAGCATAGGTTGAAAACTCTTCGGTAGCCACCCACCTCTCCTGACTGTCACCAATCGATCACCTTCTCCATCCCAAAACCACTATTGGTTGGTTGTCCTAGCCTTTTTCCAGTACTGCCGGCCCTGTCTAGGCCCTTGACATCTGATTTCAAGGAGGAAAACCCCCCTTGACTGTTGCTGCCACTGTGCAAGGGAGTGGATGGGCCGAGTCCATTGCTAGGGCTTTCAGGCCCTTCCTACAGTCCTTCCTGGACTATGCTTCTTGTCCCCTGCCACCAGCTGCATCCAGTGGTCTTAGTCTACCTGCAGGCAACCTGGCTGGTCTATTTTCTGCCTGAGCAGCCTATGTATAGGGCTGTGTTTTATCAAATCCACTGCAATTGAGGTTGTATGTTTCTGCTCCACCTGTTTTCTACTTGTGGAATCTTGATACTACCTTTGTGATGTGTAGGACTGCTGTTTCTCACTCAGACATCTGAAAATGTCATTCTATTCGATTAGATGAATGGATAAATGGATACCCAATTACATTAGGGGTCTTTTACACATTCTATATATATATTGTCTTATTACTTGAAAATAGCATTCATTCTTACCCTAACATTTCTTTCCACAGTTTCAATATTATGGAACTGAAAATTCATTAATCTTCCCTCTCCTATGCCTTTTAAGTTATAATGTGAAGATTTTTTTTGGTCCCTAATTTAAGTTAGATTTGTATCCCTATAAAGTTTATCTTATTAGTTATATACATAATATGTTTTTTTGCGCTCCATATTGTGTTTAATTATTAATTTTGCAAGGAGAATATTTAATTATTTGAAATATTTAGTATTCATGAATTTTAGTATTGTCCCAGAATTGGTGGTTAATTATTTTATCTATCATGTATAAAAATTTAATTCTTTTTGCTATTCAGAAGTTCATGCTTATTTTTTATCGTTATGATTAGATTTTTGAACTGTTAAATGTAAACTTGCATGAATATATTTGTGTAGACCAATTATTTAATTTTGGTATCTAGGCATCACCCAAGGACTTGAGGTTTAAGGTGCTTTAGATAATAAATTTGACTGTCTGTCACCTTGTTAGCATACTGTTTGATGCTTCTAGTCTAATCCGAACCCTTTTGAATCAGTGATTGCTTTGTAAAAAATTGGTTAATAAAAAAATTTAATATGACTATTCGGATTTGCCAACATTTGCCGTTTTTAGTTTTTACCAATATCTTTGGGTGTGATGCTACATGTCATGCATGAATAATGAATTTTGGTATGTTTCGTTTTACGAAGCTATGCATTTGGTAGGAGACATCCTGTTTAAAAATTACTGTCTTTTCTGGATTCATCTATGATAACGTTTTGAAAAAGTGCTTGATTTTTTCACCTTCGTGGTTAGCATTTTTCTGCTAGTAACAATCAATAGATGAAAATCTTTTTCTTATGAAGATATTTTCCTTTTTAGGCGCCAGTGCTGTTTCTGGATTTTTTGCGTCGGCATGCAGCTTGCCTTTTGATTATGTGAAGACACAAATTCAGAAGATGCAGCCTGACGCCAGTGGGAAATATCCATATACCGGATCCTTGGATTGTGCAATAAAAACAGTGAAAAGTGGTGGGCCTTTTAAGCTGTACACTGGATTTCCCGTGTACTGTGTGAGGATTGCACCACACGTCATGGTAATTTTTAATCTCTTCCAATGGTGTTATGCCAGATATGCCTTTCTGGTACTTTAGTAATTGGTTTTCATTCCTTTGCAGCTAACGTGGATATTCCTGAACCAAATCCAGAAGGCCGAGAAGCGTTTTGGATTATAGAAATTTTTGGGTCTACCTGTGGACGGATGATTCAAAGATTTTCAGGGTAAGATATTTACATTGTCAAGCTCATTTTACGCAGGATTTTGTGTTCGGTCAGCAATCGAGCGACAATAACCTTTTGGGTTTCTTCTTGCAACATTGGATAGATGTAATAATTATTCGGCCAACGTCGTCAGACCCTGTAGAGACTTTGTTTTCGTGTTAGGTGATCATCAGCCGACAGGCTAAGCCTTCCATCCGAGTGCTCGGTCACAAGGACCATTTTTTGTCATTTATACCTGCCTGATTTTTAAATTCAGGTTGCGTTGCCAATTCTATCTCAACACAATACATGTTTATGCCCCCTTTCAGATGGTTCTGATTTTGCAATACAGCTGCCGAGAAAGATAGGTGTGTTTGGTTGAACTTATTCTACTGGTTTTGCTTCATTTTGTAGGTTTTGATATACGTACGTTTATGAATTTTCAGGAATGGTTGGACGTTCCTGAATTTGTCAATCGGGTCACACTCTAAATTGAACATGACTTTGAGTAAAATAAAAAATAAAGTCGAACTCAGTCGAATCCTGACATGCATCGAATGAAATTAGAATTTTTGGATCATTGAGAATGCTCAACATAACAATTCGTGTTTGATAATTCATGTGTGGATTGTCGTGTGCGATTTGTATGTCCTTGAGATGTATATTGTAGTTCATGTTTTTAGACCTGCAACTCCACCGTACGAATTTATTACCTGAACTCAACAAAATTTCTCATCTAGAATCAATCTTTGATAATGCCAATTTTATAAACAATGCAAAGGTCATCTGCATGATGTTTTCATATCATGGTAGTTAGGATTTTAAATATCTTTTTCCTATAAGGCTTATGTGAATTACCACCATAGTAGTCTGAAACTACTATACTCGTAACATGATCTTCGACAATGTTTCAAATAACATGAAACATTTAAACATATATTGTTGATTTTGTATGTAGATAAATCGAAGTGCCATAAATGAGATTAACATATTGCACATCAAAAATGATATGCATAAAGTATATAGAACTTAATATTGCATATTTGATTAAAACTGAATAAATAAAAGAAAATCATTGAAAATTATAGGGATGCATTCAATATTTACTCATAAAATCACGTTCTATTGTTTTTGCTCTAAATGATATAATGCCATAAGCAAAAACTCAGATATAAATGTAAAATTAAGAAATATTCAAGTGTCTGCCTACTCTGGGAGTCTTTTGAACTTCAGAACAGAAATGCTGAACCATAGAACACTGCGTGGTTACAACTTCAAAATTTAACGGCGAAACCACTGAACTCATTTTTTTTACTTTATTAGAACACGAAATCCAACACGCAGCCTTCTTTGACATATATAAAATTTGATTGTTTAACTGCCAAGTTCATCCAAAGGAGAATGTTTCACAAGGTCAATCAAAAAAGTCAACCTGAAATAACAAGACACTGCAAAAGATAATCTGTGATCAAGCCTACCTTCGACTTTTTTCAAAAAAAATATTATTTTCAAAAATTGTCCACTAGACTATTGCTGTCTGGGTACTAGCAATCAGTTCAATACAGTTGCTGAACTTGTATTATTGATGCTAAGCAACAACTTTTGATATGATGCACAATTAACCATGTTACAATAGAACGGAATAACAAGAGAAACCACAAACCAATTGGAAGATGAATTGAATGAGACATACCCATATTTATTTGAAACAAGGTAACACTCAATGAGACAACTTATCTTTAAGGTGGACGGTACAAGGGAGTAATCATATTGAAGAGCAACCCGGTAACAATGAGCTTTAGGACAACTTAATTCAAGGGGATAGAATCTAATTGCCAAAAAAAGAATAATAACGGTCAGTTTTAGGGCTGGGGTAGTGTCTCATAATTGAATCACCAGTGATAAAGACAGACATGGACAAAGGATAATTATCTCAGCTTCTTCTTCTATATGAACACATTTATTGGGACTATTTTTACAGATTAGCTGTACAAGAGATAATTGCATTAGCATTTGTTGGAAAGCTGGAATTTCCCTTTGTGAATCCTACGATCAGGCTGCGAGTACAAGAACTTTAATAGCCCCTTGGCTATTTGCAGTTAACATTGTAGGGCTGTCACTTTTCCAGCATACAGCACTAATAAAGTATGAACCAGCATCATCTTCCTGTTCATCCATATCACAGGAACCAAATCTATGACAAGCAGCAGGTTTGGAGATAGCCTGCACGAGGATTTCAATGTAACACAAAATAATTCACCAAAAAATCTCATGAATATAATTACATACTACCACAGAAATAAAAATATACCTAATTAAAATCAATATCTTAATCCCATTATATAGAGTTAGACAACATGAATCCCCTCAAAAAAAACATATAGGCAGAGGAACAATTAGAAAACAGAGAAAAAGTAAGTAATATGAACAAATGTAAAAAATACACCAACCTTGTGGTACACAAAAACTTCATTTGTTTCACTGCCACAAGCAATGTACTCGTTGTTCACTGTCAAACCCACAAAATTTTTCTCATTTGTGTGGCCTCTGAAAGTCCTCACCTGTATTTGTGAGAGAAAACATGTAAGATCATTTTCATTCTGAGCATCAAACAAGAAACAATATGATATTTTTGGTTCGACATAGAAAAGAATATAATACTTGAAACAGAATTGAATTTTTCCAAATGATCCTGTACATTCACCGTTACAAATGGTATAAAGAAGCAAATACAAACAATAATAGATTGACAATGTTTTAAATCTGAAGCACATGAATGGCTTTGTCAAAGGCAAAGGATATCAAACCAAGTAGTATCCTATATGTTATATAAACCAACTTAATAGGCTAAAATGGACAACGAAGTTTTTATTGCTTGATAAATTCGGCATAGTTGATTATGATATTATTGTAGCTTTATTTTAAAAAAACAGTTTTTATTGCTTGAAGAGAGATAACAAACCATCACTTTGATTTGTCTGATTTAGGAAATGTTTCCATTGAAGAGACAATCTACAGCTTACCACTGTGTTACGAGAGAATCCTATTGGTCGACCATGTCAGAAAGAAATCAGATGGTGAATTGTGGGAAGGATGGCATTTGATATCATCATTTGGCAACATCAAAATAAAATTCCATATTAAAATAAAGGAAAAGACAATTTCAGAGAGAAATCAGGGGAAGATTTGGGAAGCATGAAATATGAAATCAGTATTTGGCAACGTCAACATAAAATTCCATATTAAAATATAGGGAATTTAGGATGGAAAATGGTGTGATCTTTATTTTTAGGCCTGAATTCACATTTGAACATATCATATTGGAAGTGCCTGAAAACAAAATGTATAAGCATGCACAAATTTGAACAAAACAAATGAACTTAAGAACTTCAGAAAATCTACATAAAACAAGAGCTCAGCACAAGAATATTTCCTAGATAGAATCCTTTTTTGAACACCAGTGAGAAATACATGCAATTTACACTTAATGGAGAAAATTATATTATTGATGTCTATGGAAAATAAATTAATTATTAAATACTATAGGATTGTAAAATTCATTGAAACACTGCAATTTAAAAATTATGAATTATATTATAAACATAATTCAAAGTGTGGACAACAAATATCGAAGGAAATATGTAAACATGAATCAATATGTAAACATGAATCCTATACTAAGTATAGGAATTCAAAAATTCAAATACATGACTGATCATTAGAAAAAGATTAGCATGTGATGAAACTAACACCTAAATATAAGATAAAGTTCAGTCAAGATATATTTCAAAAAATTTTAATAATAGTATGAGAAAATTGATAGAAATAACATAAAATAATAACAATAATAATTTATAAAACTAAAGTACGTAAACTTATAATAATGTTTTATGGAAAAAAAGGAACTACAATAGTTTAATCGACTAGAGGTAGCAAACTTGCATAGCTCTCACTAAAATCAAATCTTAGTGACTACAAAAACTACAATTATCAAAAAATATTGTATAGAAACAATATGGGTACATTTGTAAAAATAAAATGGGTAAGAGTAAAATATGGTAAATTTGTAATGTAACACGAGGAAAAATGGAAGAAAAAGGATATAAGCATAAAATTTGATATGATATGATATACAAGGGTAAAAGTAGAAACCAAAAAAATGAAATTATTGTAGTGAATTTTATATAAGTATAGCCATAATAATTTATAAAAATAATATGGATAAAAGTGTAAAAAAGATGTGTAGAAGAAAGATTTGGAGACATGTTATGTTACATTATGATATGTAGAATCATATTTCAATTTGTATAGATCTAATATTGATAAACAGTTCTAATAGGTTAAAAAAAATTTCTATACTGCTTATAAAATCTTTGAAGTAGCATAGGAACTTTATTTTCACACCACTAAATGAAAATCAAAAGTAACCTAATATTGTGAGTAGGCATTAAATTTAAATTATAGAAATTTCCTTTTATTTTAAAGGATATTTTGGGAATAACACCAAAAGAGCTGGTCATATTGTTAAACATGTGTTCCAATAATATTATAGATAAGGTCAAAAAAGTCAAATAAGCTGGTTACTTTCATAATATAACATACACAAATTATGGAGTAGAAGATATCTCAGCATCTTAAAGTCCATGATCAAATATAATAAGACAGTTCAAATTTTGTTAAAGCATATACCGGGCAATTCTCTTGTATGTCCCATAGGCGTAAGGTGCTATCTGTTGAAGCAGAAGCAAGCTCGTTATTGGACAAAAATTTGACATATGACACTGCTTTTCTGTGCCCTTTAAAAACATGGAGAGGAACACTTATGTTTCTCAAGTCATAATAATGAATGTGATGATCAGCAGAACCAACCTGAGAATGAATCCAAACAAATTAGATATGCTATTATATGTCTAAGAAGAACAAAATTGAGCTTGACTGGACCAGTACCGCAACACAACCACTAGAACCAGGGTTATATTTGACACAACAAATATTTGCTTTCATCTCAATATTGAAAACACTAGCCTCTTGCTTTGTGCACCAAACTTTCACCTATAGGAGCAAATGCAAATCAGTAAGTTGATATGAAAAAGAAGATAAATTAAATAATTATACATTATGATGCAACTTCTTGAGAGGTATTTCTTCAGTTAAGGCATGAGAAGATGCTGTATAGATGAGATAGTAAACAATAATAACAAAATGACACCACATATATATATGAACATCGATCAACATCCTAATGACAGAAACAGCAACTAAAATACAAGCACGTTTCCTCTCAACTACACTATTTAGTTGGAATGTATGAAAATTGAAGAAGCATATCCACAAAATCACAATGATTCTGACAACATTTTGAATAACCTCTAGAACATTTTTAAGAAAAGATTTAGGAGAATCAGAAAACAGCTTTATTACTTAAGCAAGACAAGTTTTGAGAACACAAAGGACCTGCATTCTGTCATTTGTGCATATACACCTATGAGACATGAGAATAATCATAACAAAACAATGTGATACCTATTAGAAAACACAAATAAAGCAGAAGCACGACCATAAGTTTCAGAATGAACAAACTGCTCAACAAGGATTAGCAGTAGGGACATTTACAGGTAACAAGATTGTGACCAAACCAGTCTTTCTCATCAAAACTTAGCTAGGTAATAGAAGTGACCCCCACTATGATATAGACCGGATCTGACATCCGTACTCATCCGGATGTGAGACCATTGTCCAACACACCCCCTCATGTTCCAACGTGTGGGCCAGGTGCGCCCGCCAACCTCGAGCGTTGATACCATATGGTCAGACCAGTTTATCTCATCAAAATCCAACTAAGTGATGGAAGGGACCCTTACTATGATATAGATTGGGTTTGACATTCGTACTCATCTGATGTAGGACTATTGCCCAACACACTCTCTTATGTTCCAATGTGTAGGCCAAATGTGCCCGCCAACCTCAAGCTCTGATATCCTGTGGCCATACCAGTTTATCTTATCAAAACTCAACTAAGTGATGGAAAGAGCTCTCATATGATATAGACGGTGTCCAGCATCCGTATTCGTCCGATGTGAGACTATTACCTAATGCATCCTCCATGTTCCAACGTGTAGGCCAGGTGTGCCCGCTAACCTCCAACTCTGGTACCATATGGCTAGACCAATTTATCTCATCAAAACCCAGCTAGGTGATGGAAAGAGCTCCCACTATGATATAAATCGAGTCCGGCATCCGTACTCATTCGATGTGGAACTATTACCCAACACACCCTCCCTACGTTCCAACATGTAAGCTAAGTGTATCCGCCAACCTTGAGCTCTGATACAATGTGGTCAGGCTAGTTTATCTCATCAAAACTCAGCTAGGTGATGCAAAAGACTCCCACTATGATATAAACCGGGTTCGACATCCATACTCATTCAATGTGGGACTATCACCCAACAAAGATAATATTTTCCTAAATGATGTGACTTATAATCAATAGGCTTAACAAAAAATCAAGAAAAAGTTTGTGAAATTAATAATGAGAAAGGTGAAGAATCTAGAGCAATAACTAAAGATGCTAACGGTCATGCTACATCATTCTGATCTAACAAATAAACACCATGATCATGCTCTTAGTCCAAATCAATCATTCTCTCCATTTGAACATCCTAAAAGATACAATAAAATTTGGAGGAATGTCAAACAACAATATAAGATTTCCATGACTAAGCCCCTATTTGTGCATAGGAAAATGAGGGAAAGGAGAATGGCAGAAAATTTTTCCCTCATTTTCCAATGTTTGTGTATCTGGTAAATGCTAGAAAAAAGTGCATCATTTGTTGGATATAAAAGCAGACCAAGAAAAAATTTTCTCATCTCCTGACATTTGTAAACATTGGAAAATCACCTTGATTGCTTTCTTGTCTGCAAATCATCTGAACCTTACTGCATGCTACATCAGAAGCAACTCATTGCGCATTCATCTACGCCCCTCTTTTGTGTATGGTTCAATAACGTGCATCGTCACTGCATGTCAAAGTATTGTCCACCCATCACTTGCAGATTGTTTGAACCCTAACCCACATCCTATGCATCACATCAAAAGTAGTGTTGCATATTCATTTGCACCCCTCTTCTGCACATTATCTAATAACACACATTGTTGCTGTACGTTGGAGCAACATCCACCCATTGTCTGCAAATCATCCAAACCCTAACTTGCATCTCACGCACCACATTAGAAGTAGCTCGTCACACATTCATCCATGCCCCTTTTCCATACATCATCCAAACCTTAACACATCATCGTTGCATGAAGTCATCTACATAAGGTGATGTGGCAATTGAGACTACTTTTTTTTGCTTACTTTGTAATTTTTTGCTACTCTGAATCTGCATTCTGCGATTGCTCTACTTTTATTCATTTTTGCCACATTTCATACAAGATTGTCTAGGTTAAAAATATTTATGATGATTAAAAGTGTACTCATTTCTTCCATGAAACCTCACTACAAACATGAAAGATTGTCCTTTGCAAACAACAATCGGAAAATCAAGCTTGCCTAAAAGCTTTGTATTAGGCAATCATAAGGAAAGCATGAAAATTGACATTGCTTTATATATTGATTTCTATCTACTTGAAATTCAATTGACTATTGTTGATTATTGTGGCTAGACCGGTCTTTTTCATTAAAACCTAGTTAAGTGATGGAAGAGACCTCCCACTATGATATAGACTGGGTCCGACATCTGTACTCGTCTGATGTAGGACTATCAACCAACACATCCCCCCATGTTCCAATATGTAGGTCAAGTGTGCCCGCCAACCTTGAGCTCTAGTACCATGTGACTAGACTAGTCTTTCTCATCAAAAACTAGTTAGGTGATAGAAGGGGCCCCTATTATGATATAGACCGGGTCTAACATCCGTACTCATCCAATGTGAGACTATTGCCCAACAATTATTAAGCAAAAACATCTGATAAAAAAAAAGTTATTGAATGAGCATATACTACGTGAACTGTCAAATGTGATAGGAATTTATTAGATGTTTTTTGAGAAATATTCAAAGAAAGGAAACTTGGAATGAAGTCATATGAATATATAACAAAAAAACAGGATCAAAGTAGGAAAAGAAGAATGTCAACAATTGCATGAAGGCATGCAACAAATATATAAAAATTCTAAAAAATTGCAAATCAAAGTGAGTGAGGTTGATATTACATTCATGATTACACAGATGTACCTATAGAAGTATGAAATGAATTTTTGGAGGTTAAATTTCTTCATCAAAGTTACTGTCCATTTTAGTATTATCTTACATATAATGAATATATTATTCTTTTTTTAAGAAACATCCTAAATGTACAACATGCAAAGGGAAAGCTTGTCTAATTTATAACTACCTAGTGACCATCTTTGATACAAGTATCGCTACAAGAACAACAAACATGCAACCTCCAGAATTCTAGGAGAGCGTTAATTTGTTGAATGAAGATTTCACTTGTAACTTCACTCTTATGTTTACACAGATACCTACAAGTGATGATCTGAACATCGAACAACCTTTCCATTTAGAAGAGAAGTTAATGTTACCAAAAAGGGAAAGTGGCCTTGGCCTGATGTTAGTTTTCCAAATCATCTAGGATTTATTTCTCCATTTTGAGGTGTTAAATATCATTTAACCGATTATGACACCAATCAACTTCCAAAAATGTCATTGAGAATTTCAATTACCAAATTCTCAATTAAGGCTAGTGAGTGAGTAAGCATTTGGAGTAATTAAGCATAAATTCACAATATTATGAGATTACATGTTATTTCCTTTTGAAACACAAGCTTAGATTGTTTTGGCATGTTTTCTATTTTACAAATTTATTCGTAAAGCAAATCAAACAAATTTACTTGAAAATCTTCATAAATAATTAGAAGGACAAGAGATTTATTATATCTCAAATGCTCGTGACTATATATGGGGAAGATTCAATTTATGTTACAATTGAACAAACATCGGAACAAAAGAAGGAAATTGCTAATAGAATGTGCGAGAACATTATGAGATCAATGTGAAATAATAGAATGTTGTGATTTCAAATTCCAAAATTTTATATATGAACTTGATGAACTTGTATCCATACGGTTGAATTTCATATAAATTTATGGATGTTATAATTTAGACATGAATGTTTTATTTTATAATATGTTATTATTTAAATTCAGATTCCGTCATTTTCCTTTACGTGCATAAATACCTATATTTCAAATTTCATTATTTTCCATTATGTGCAAAAATTCCAACAAAAATGACACTTTTCATCATTTTCCATTTCCATCATCTTCCCACATTTTTCAATTTCCTTTTCTACCATTTTCTAGGTACACAAATGAAACCTAAATACAATTTTAAAACACAAATTGAAGCATGAGGCAGCAGTAACACTGCAACATGGCCCATGTACAAACAAAATATAAACTGTAAAAGTCACAAGGATGGCACACTAGGACATACATGAGCCTTACAGCATCACTAACAGCCCAGAACATATCCTTGACCAGCAACAAGGCTGAAAGCTGGAAATGGGCTTGGGCTATCAATAGGTTGCCAAGAAGAACAGTCCAGTGTAGTACTGGAGGGAGAAGGAAAGGACACCAGGTAGCTTACATGTTGAAGGGTAGCCAGATGCAGTGTTTGTAGCCAATGGGCGGACCAAGCAATGGTGGCAGGTGGAGGAATAGAGGTCAGAAAGATTGGCTACAGTACCATGTAGTAATTAGGGTAAAAAGAAGAGTATTATCATTGACAAGACTAATTACAGACATAAGAGGCTTGATTTAATACATCGATATCCATTTATCCATATATCAGATGTATGCCCATTCCATTTTACTCCTTTGGGGTGATCCATGCTGATATGAAAGAAAATCATCCTATCATTTGTCAAAAATATGTATGTGTGCCCATATAATAATTAATGATTCCCAACAAATTGGTATGAGTTTCTGAACTTTCTCTAGTGTTTTGGTTTTTCTCCACCATTTTATTGATCTTTTGTATTTCATTAGCAATGGGTTGTGCACATGGAGACCTTTTTGGTGGCTGCTTCTTTAAAATTAACATTGTATTTTGTTGTAGCAAATACCATGGAGTCTGACCAAACATCATGAGACATAAGAAGTTTACCATATAAATGTTCCATTAATTGGTTCACCGGATCACTCCAATGATGTAATAACTGTAGCTTCAAGATGTCTATTATTCATTGTTTGCAAATGATGGCCAAATATGAATATTCAGTTTAATTTAGAAAGCATAGGGATGCATGTTTGGAAAGGTTATGCATTTAACAGTTTTTACACCAGGAAACATGATACATGTGGTGGTGTTTGTAGTTTTGATAGATCTGTTACTTATAAGCCTGAATCCAAAAGGAACACAATGAGATTTGTTGAAATTGTTGGCATATTTCTGAGTTAAAGACCACTGTCAAGTAGGTGTCAATATGCTGCAAGCTTTTTTTATCTTATAAATTTAAATTTAAATAAATACAGATTTTTAGTTCGTTTTCTGGATTGCTACTTGATTACTTGTGTATGCTCTTTTGTCAGGACGATTTCTTTTAGAAATGCTAGTATGACTCTTATTACTAATGAGAATCAGCCTATTCTTTTTCAAAACTTGTTGTATGCTTGCTTCAAGAAATATCACATGTCATTAACTACATCAAAAATTTAGCTGAAAGACTGAAACTAAATATAAAGTTGGGCAAGTTTGCTAGGGAAAGAGATAACAGAATCTACTCGAGATATTCCAAAACGTTGGGGACAACGAGTATCAAAAGTACCTTGCAATCATCACTTCCAGATACCAACATTGATGGTTCTGTCCGACAAAAATCAACACTCCATGCCCTTTTCTCATGTTCTTCATATTCCATTATACTCTGAGCAGAAAGAAATATTACGTAGCTGTTAAGTTTAATTGAAAACATTGATACTAAGATATGAAAAGTATACATAACCCAATAAGTATCCTTAAATTTACCCAAGCATATGTAATGGTTCACATGGCAATGAAGAATTACGTGAAGTATATTGTTATCACATGATATAATTCACAATTTCTTTGCTTTTCCCAAGTCAAGACAATTCTTTTGACAAATAAAAAACCATTGCATATTGCATGGTGACAAAAAGTATGGTTTGATTAGGTTTCAAATGATTATATTGTTTAATTCAGTCCCATATCTGTAAAAATACTAAAGGTTTGGCTCAAAGGTACAATTAACCAAACCAAAATGAATGGATACAGGTTTGTATGTGTTGTGACCATTGAATGTAAGATCAATTAGGATCAACAAATTTTCACCAATCCAAGTAGGAAATCACCTTTTTCAATCTGAAACCACCATGCATAGTAAGAAATACATGGTTTCAATCAACAATCCGATTGGGATTGTGTTACAGATGGATCAGTAATGTTACAGATGAAGCAGTTACCCGGACTCACTAATCGGGTAATCAGATCCCCTTAAGGGTGATAATGTAAATAGGGTAATGGATTAGGGTTTGCTTTAGGTTTTTGTCTTTGGTGATTATTGTAACCTTGAAGAGTGCAAACAGTAGCAGCCATCCCCCGCAACTTCCACCATAGCTCCCACACAACAACGCTCCCCATACCAGTTGCATTTGCAGTCTCAGGTACACCCACAATAGATTGGGATCCAGATCATGGATCACACAATCCAATGTAGAACTATAAAAAGATGGATCATGTGATTCACATGAGATTTCAATCAATACAGAAGATTTTTCTCCCTTGCTGCTAACTCTACTCCCAATTACTGACAAGGAATTCAAGATTTTATATTGAACTTTGACAAGTTGAAAAAAAGACTCTATTGGCAAAATTTCATACGGTTGAAGTCATGTTGGTCGAAATATGGTAAAGAAATCATCTTTGTTAATAAATTATCACATCAACAACAATTTTGATGTCATTTCAAGAATTCAAAAATTCAACACATGTTGGCAAAATTTTTCCAAGGTGTGTCAATGTTTAATTCCAAGGTGTTGAAAGCTTCTTCTCCTTTTGATCTCCTTTTTGTCGGGTGGATCCTTGCATCTTCTAGCCATATTTTTTAAGGTGCCAAGGCACCCAAGCAATAAGACATTTAGATATTTATTTTCTAAAATTTTCAAATATATATTATATACATTTATGCATATTTAATAATAATTATGTATACTTTTAACTCTATTACTTCAAAATAACCATTCAAATATATAAATAATCTAAAGATAACATCAAAATTCGAAGTATAATAATATTAATAATATATTTCCGTAACATATACGATTATATATTTAAAAAAATTTATAAATTTCAGTAATATTCCATCAAAAAATTATACTTAAGCTTTTTACAAGGAAAAATATTTGAAGACTAAAAAACTCATGAATAAAGAATAGTATTAACTAAAAATAATATAATAAATAGTTTTTTTGGAAATTTGTATGAGTATACTATCGCTAGAATTCAAATCCTAGTGGAAAGTATGAAATCACACAATCCTGGACAACTCTACTTAGAGTTGGTTAAATAGTGTTAATTATTGATGGCCCTACTTTAAGCTTGATAAGGTATCAAATGAGCATTTTTAATATGTTTTAAACAAAAAATACAATAAATATATTATTTAAAAGTTACAAAAATAGATACATTAACTTATAACTAAACAATAAATGTGAACTTAAGAAGCAAGAACTTATGTTTGATTCATGAATAAACGCACTGTATATATCATTGGATCCTAAGGCCAATTACAATATCCTTGCGGTTTATTAAGGTTGGGTGTGATTCACCTTGCCTAAGAAATTGGGTGGATGCCTAAGCAGTAAGCACTCATCACAAGACCCATGATTTTATTCTTGAGACCAATAATTTCACTCTCCCTAAAAAACCGCATGTGAAGTGCTACATAATTTTTGGGGCACTATGGGATTCATTTGTAATTTTCCAAAAGACATTGTATCATTTGATATCATTTAAAAACCTTTAAAAATTTTCAAAATCTTTTCAAAATAAATAAACAAAACATAACCTGTCGGGTGTTTACATCCCATACGGTTACAATCCCTTCATAATCACTGCTTGCAATAATATTTTTTGAATATTTATTCCAACTCAAGCAACTGAGCTTTGATCTTGTGGACATTTCCAATAGAGGGCAGTGCACATCTGCAGGGTCATTTACTACCTATACACAATTCAACAGATTAACATTCAATTTCATCTACTAACAACAAAAAATACAACATAGAGTTTCGAAGAATGCCTGACCGTGGAAAATTCAAACACTTTAATGCGCTTAGAAACTCCGGCAGTTGCAAATAGTTCATCATCACGATCAAATTCAATGCTGCATATTAAGTACCAAGTTTACACGGGCAAATCATAGAAGAAAGTGTAAAAATTCATGAATGAACTAAATAAATATAGATAACAGGTTCAAATTAGTGTCAGGACTTCAAATTCAGCCTAAGAAATCCCAGAGAAAAAGTTGGTGATGAAGTTGCATTTATATATCTTACAGTCAATAAATAAAAAACGATCATGTTTTATCTCACAATGTCTCAATTGTCAGGGTCTTTTTCCTGTGAAATTGTTTGTAACTGAGGTTATTTCCTTGGATTGTACATGCACAAGTCCACTATCTCCATCCATTTTTATTTGATGTTTCTCCTTACCATCCTACCCTTCCCCATCTAGTAGAATTTGTTCTACTTCCCTTGCAAGTGCATTCAAACGTCTTCCTTTACACAACAAGATGGCCCACTCTAATTTGACAATAAACCACATGCAGCATGCAAAATATAAAATAATCATTGCCTAGCATCAAAACATTATTTTCTAGAAAATAATCAAAACTGACTCTTAGGAGATGGATATGAAAAGCTTTAAATGTATATTTTTATTCGAAAATGAAAATTGATAGCTTGATGGTTGTGGTCCTTTTGGAAGAATATCTAAGTCTGAGTTCACATCCCTCTTCTGCAAATCTAAAAATTTAGGTCTGTAAAGTTGAGGGCAATTTTGGTAAATCACAAAGAAGACCAGTCTGCTGATGTCATAGGGGAATGATGCCTCAATAATAAGTATGCTATTAACATTCTTCAATTACTGTAAGCCTCATCCTCCACAATTTAAAGGCTTATACGAATCCTGCTGACAAGAAATGTATTCCAGAAGCATTTTAACCCTTCCAATAACAACCTCTTGGCATGAATGTCCACTGGTCACTCTAATCAGTAAGAAAAGCTACCGAGGCCATGTAGTATTCACAGGGTGCATCTTGTGAAGCCCTTCACAAAAAGCCCTTTAGAATATTTCTCATGTTCAAACTTTATACAATTGGGCAGATTAGACTCGCCAAGACCTTATAGAAACCTCTGTTTCCTACATATTTTCTGTGAAGCAACACCTCTTGAATGACACCACCAACAAAAACTGTTTTTTTTTTTGCATGGAAACCAACAAAAACCACCAGACAGCTGAAGGTGACACACAAAATAATCTGAAGGATCACCAATAAGATAAACTTGAATCACCTTTTTCAGTCATCATCAACCGACTAGCATAACTTAGTCACATGGAAAATGAAACATCATGCAGCCTCCCAAATTCCTAGATCCATTGCAAGGCCACCATGCGTTTCACTCCAACTAGTGCCACTAATCTGCCTACAGAAGCTTCCCCCACATTTTGGTGTCAACCAAATAGACCCGATATCCCTATCCACTCTTCCACCAGCATGAACAATGATGTTCACAGCCTTGATAGAATTGGCATGATTGCACCCAACATTCCACCCTGTTGCACAACTGGCACCCACATAGACTACCTGTGTGATGATGCCCCATACTCAAAGCCCAAGCATCTCGAAAAGATTAGGTCTTCAATGCTTGGGAGAAGTCTAAAATCCTCTCAGCCCAAGTCCTCCCTCTTAGACTCTGCCTCTCCACAATTCCTTCCCAACAAATGCTATAATTTTTCCCAGATGTGTCAACAGACTTTGCCGCAAAATATCAATATTCTGATTTGTTGACTCCAAGTTCACAAAATCATCTTCATGAGTGGATTACAATATTAAAAAAAATAAATGCAAAGACCAAGAAGTAAATACAATAAAATAAATCATATGATCATTAGCAATAAACTGGTTTCTGACATCCAAATTCATACCTAGAAACAATATTTGCAGAATGGAAAAGGTCACCATGCCTAAGCTCAGCAATGACCCGTAATCGACTGGTCAAGAGGAAAATAAGATATAAGAAAGGTTTGTGTAAGGTGCAAGTACTCAAAAAAAAAAAAATCTGAAATGCAAAACTGAAGAAAAAGAGAAAATATTTGGGACCTGTATCTAGTAAAAGTCGTAAGGACCGACTGAAAATCCTCAAGACCTGCATGATAACCTTCTCTGCTTATTAAATTTGGATCTCTTTCTTCTTGTCCATTCAGATGGCCAACACCAAGACGTCTTCTTTGTAAGTAACAGTCTTGCAGCTCATTGAACTACCAGTCAGAAACAACAAAGAGGAGTGTAGAGTACTTTAATAAAAACTAGCAAAAATGGATGTACCAAGCTAATAAAATAAAATACTGCATTTATTCCATAAAGTGATGTACAAAAGAAATTAATAAAGATATGATGCTTTTTTTGGCAGTTATATTTATCATTGGCTAAATGCAGGAATATTAGGGTTTCAAAAATTACATAAACAAATTAGTCAGCACAAAATTGCTTCATGTTGCATGGCCATCCAACTTGAACTAATCTTTGGCCTTAGAATAATTTCAAGATGACAAGGATGAAGACAAATGGAACTCTCCCAATGGAAATTCTAGATAGCATTATTGACCAAAAGTCCTCCCTTCTCCTCCCATGATTGGCTTTGTTAAGACAACTTTCAGAAACCAGTCCTCCTTCAATAAACATACATTTTCCAACCTTCTCTCCCTTGGTAACCCTAGCTTCCTTACCCCCATACAAAGCCTCTTTCTACTTTTATGTGGAGACATGTGCAAAACATTGGAGAAGGCAAAAATTCCTGGGATTGAAAGAGAACCACAGTACAGCGTACAGTTACCATCAAAGCTTCTCTCTATCATAGAACACAAGTTTGGCATAATCCCCAATGTGAAGATCATCACCGAGAAGCCTTCCTACAGGAACAGTCGTGATTGTTGGAGAGATCTCCTTGGAGACGATCCAATTTCCTAGAACATTCTGTAGCATGATGAGTATGTTATTTAGATTTATGATATTTTTTGGTTATAGCGTTAATGGACATCCATCTAAATGGGATATCTATTTAACCGTACATATACTCTTGTTGGTCATTAGCAATAAAAACTTAAGGAAGATGTGATATTGCATTTTAGGGAGAGTGAGGTGGAACAACCTCTAGCTCAACTTTCCAAGCTACAATAAGCATCTACTATGAAGGACTATTACTCCTGAAACAAACAGCTACACAATCAGGTGGATGACCTAAACGACCCAAACATCATTGGAATCTTTGTCAGTGAATTAAAGGAGGCGAAGATGGAGATGCAATTATTAAAACCTTCCAACCTGGTCACTGCAGCCTTAGCGGCAAGGTTGTTTGAGAAGAAACTAGGAAGAAGTTGACAAAAAAACAAATGGGGAAACCTAAGGGGATCAATGGTAACTAGTAAAGCCACTAGGTCTACTAGAGAAGATAGGAAGGTTGTAGCTGAAAATTCACTTCTAGTGAGGGTATTATCCCCCACCGAGATAAAGGATAGAAGAATTTGTGTTATGATGTAATGAGCATTGGCTCTAAGGGCATAAGTGCAAAAACCAATCACTTTATCTAGTTCAGGGTGATTGGAAGGATCACAGAGCTGAGGGGGAAGCCAGGAATGGAGAGTCCAACAAAGAAAAACAAGAAGAGCTTAACAATGGGAGTATTATCTTAACCCCTAATTATGGATTCATATTAGGATCCATTTATTAAATCATTTAATCTTAAGAGGTCATTCAAAAAGGACAGTTTGAACAGTAATACAATCCTAAAAGACAGGATTTAAAAAATATCATAGCTTTCCAAAAAATAATAACAACAAAAAGGGAGTCAGGTGATAGCTAAATTGCTGTAGGGACAGAAGTTTGATGACCTGTGCATGAACTCGTCGTTTCCTAGCCACAGCAAGTCCTGATTGTGTAAGAGAATGCTGTGGATCAGATCGACTAGAAGCTTCTTTTCTTTGTAAACCCTGTGAGCTCCCTTGAGAATTTATCTCTATCTTCCTGCTTTGAATGCTTCTGGGGCCTATCCCACCATGAGTATTCCAAGCATTTGAGACCATGGCATTGTACTTCTCAGCTGTTGATGGACAAAGCTTTGGTGAAGTAGGGTCATCAGTAACCATCCGTAATTTCACTGAATATCTATCCCTTGCTCGATATAATTCCATTCTGTGTTTCTCCACAGCATTTATGTCTTCTTTGATGTATTGCAAATCCTTTTGAACCTGATTAAAATATTGGTTGGATGCTATCAAATTGTGAGTACATTGAAACCTGCATGACGTTGTAAAGAAGACATTTTTTTCATATAGCAATAGTCTAATAGTTATATAGAATTACCTGTAAAACTTATAGTAATTTCAGAAAAACAGTTCTCTTGTTTTTTTTGGAAAACAATTCTCATGTTTCAAAAAGCAATACAAATATGAAGCTCAGCAACACACTTACAAGGGAGCAGATGAAGGCAACATACCATAAATCTGAAAGTACGGAGTGAAGGCAACATTGCAATGGTGGCAAAGTTGAAGATGGAAGAGAGAAGATGAAGAATGAACATGGGAAGGACAGCTTGGTGTTCCACCAATTACCACCATAATAGTGGCTAGGGTTTCTTTCCTCTCTTTTTATCTCTCAAAAGCTTGGGCTTTAATACCATGCGAAAATAAGGAATGGTGAAAGACTGGTCACATTAAGACCTTTACATAAAAGTTATATGAAGAGGTTTATTACATAACAAGCAATATGGAATTAAACCTACAAGTAAAACCCTAATTTAACCAAACCCAATGATCTATATGAGAATCCATTTATACATGTACTCTAACATACAAATTAATTGCAAAGCCCCTCGACCCACAAGTGAAAAACTCCAGCACAAAACAAATCCCAGCCTCCACAGTTCCATTCTCACATTCAAAAACTATCTTGTCCTTCATGTTAACAAAGTCCAAGAAAAGGTGCACATTATTATGATACAAGTTTCTCCTTAAAGGGAACCTTATTGAGATAAGATGTGCAAGTTCTATTTTTTTTAAGTGAACAGACCTGCAGATTTCAATGAAAATGCTAATCAATGTCGGCTTCCCACCAGCTAATCATTGTTATAAACAAACAGGCAGTTTGCCACCAGACTATCTCCCATTAATGCTGGTCAAATTATGTTGCCATGTTTGAAATTCCTTCTTTAAATGGTATGTAGATATGTGTGCAATAAATTTCCTAGTTCTCATGTGCCATCCTGTTCTAGACATCAAGATGACCAGATATCTAACTATAAGGTAAACCAAAAGCAAATGCAACCAACCATTGAAAAATGCCTTCCACCTAGTGCACTTTTTGTAACCAAAATATTCCCTGTAACAACTATTAATAGAAGTGATCTCCAAACATCACCATTTATGGTGTTCTGAATAAATCATCCTCTAGCATCTCTCATCCTCCTCTCCAACCTTCTTCTCTCAAAAATCTAACATGATATCAAAGCTATGAATTCTGGTGACCATGGCAACTCCTACCTTCAACACAAAGCTCACTGTGCCATCACTCTCTTCCATCTACCACTTTCTCTCCATTAACAACACAAGTTACCCTATCTAGCAAAGGAAATGTTTTGGTTCAGACACAAACAATCAGACCAATTACCCATGAAAACTAACAAAAGATGCAAAATAATCACTAAATAAACTCTAGGAGATGATAACCTACCTCATTCAGTTCATCAACCTTTTGCTTCCTTAGACAGTGCAAAAAGTCAAGAAGATTCTGCATATTTGTCTCAGCTTCTTCCTGCTCTATTTTTCTTTTTTTTTCAGAAAGCAGATGCAAAAGGCTATCTAGCTCCTTAATTGACATTTCACAACCCTGTCCATGATTTAAAAAGAATGTTGTGGATAAGTCTTGCAAGAATATACTTAAATTTAGAATGTTTCAAAAAGGCAAATGAGGTTTATTTTGTGAGCGGAGGTGAATGAGGTTCTTACTCCACACAAACCAATAATAATGTGCACCCATAAGTGCATGATTGCATAAATAGATATCATAAGATTCTTCAATAAACTAATAAGAATTTCAGACTTCATGAGCTGAAGGAACTCAAGAAATGAGAAAAAATTCTGATACCCACAAACTCTGATAAAAATGAACATAAATGATTAGTTTGCATCATTTTCAAGGGTATACTGGCATTGTGTTTCAGGCTTTGAGTTCTGCATGTACATCATTTTATGTTACCAAAATATCTATGTACTTTACATAAATAATTTTATATTATATTAATTTTTGCCAAATATAGAAATAAGAAATCATTTATTTATAAGAAATATATAAATTAAAATGAACATATTGTACTGCGGGTTCAGAGAACCCTATGAATTTCTTTTAGTATAGGAGTGGAAAGGGAAATGAACACCGTTAGATTTATAATTCATAATATGGCAATCCTTGGAAAAGCATCAAAATCAATTTCTCAAGAATCATTTCCTCTGTTGTTCACAAGCACCATCTTGATACTTTCCAAATTGATTCATGTAGCTCTTAGATGCAAAACCCCACCTACAAGTTTCTCTTTCATTGAAGCATCCTTCCTAATATGCAAATTTTAGATATTAATCACACCCATTTATTTCAGATAACCATTCGCATCATTATGAATGCTTTGAATTTGGTTAACTTCTTCACTCTAATAAATGTTATTCTGTGTGATCTCTTACTACAATAATGCTTTAAATATTTGGATGTTTACTTTGGGTAATCATTTTAAACACTGGGAATCTAACACCTCGGACAAGTTAGTTACTAGAATTGATATATTCTCAATGAAATGATTCCACCATAAGGAATCAGCAAAGCCCCATCATAGCAACGATTTACAAGCCAGAGTTAACTAGATTTATATTTCATGATAACAAATGCAAGAAATATAGCAATGGAAACCTAATGAACGAATCTTGCACCAATATGGCATCAATGGGAAGGCCAATTGTATGCATCCTTACCAACATAAATGGTGAGACATCTTTCCTAATATGCAAATCAATGAAATTGCAATGGAACAAACTTAACATTACATCAAAGCTCTTCCTCATACAAGGAATAATACAACATATGAAACTAATGTAAGCCTTGTAATGGCACAAAGATTTCCGTGGTTCATAGATAGTCTGTCAGTGTCATTATGTTGTTTCAAGCCTGACATCAGTCAGTTTTTTTTTCAAATGTCATATCAGAAAAAAGTATTAAAACTCTACACCAGCAATGTGTTTACACTCAAAAGAGACAACCTGTTTTAATGCCAAGCGAAGATGCTCTGCAGGTGAGGCAGTTTTAGAAATTTGTTGAGCAGACACCTTCTTAAGTAGCTAAAACAGGAGAGAAAAAATGGACAATGAGTAGTACAAAAAGCAAAGTTGATCAGAATAAGCTGATATTTGGTAACTATTACTTATAGATTGTCTTGCCAAACAATTTATTCCTTGTTAGAAACTTAAGTAGATAACAATAAATTCAGTTCTATAAAAAGAAAATGGTTAACAAGCATGTAAAAACATAGATAAAAAGAATATTGATGAGGAAACATCCAGTAGAAAGTAGATGATAATTTGCATCCAAAATAAAATAAAAAACCCAAGTTTTACTATTCAGTTGCTTGTTGTTTGTCATAATCAATCACTTTGTACTAAAACAAAACTAGTCCCGGCCTAAAAAATTATGCCATTTCTATGGGCCATCTAAAAATGTTCATGACAGCTCCCAATGCCACTTTTTTAAAGAGTAACGACCCCAAAATTTGTGATTGCAAACTAACATAAATTTGAAATGATATGCATTTTTTTCTGGATAATTTTGTAGGTGAATCATACCATATCATTTAAGTCCTGTAATTTTTTGAAATTCTGAAATAAAAGCAACCTATTGTCAAATAACAGATTGTAAGGTGTATTTGCATAGACTGAGCTGAAAAGGCTTGGGATTTCTCACAAAAAATGACTTGGTCAAAGCAGGCAGAAAAAGATGGTATTGAAGATAAAAAATACAAAAAAAAATTTGAGCAAAAGCCTAGACAACCCAGAGATACAAAACAAGTTCCAAAAGAGGAAAAAATAAGAAAAAACTAAAACCAAGAGGAAGAAAAGTGAAATGCTAATCAGAAAGTACACGTCCACAAATACTAGTTTTAACAGATCAGCCAAAGAGGAACCATGAAAAACATAAGAAGCTCACAACTAACATGGTCGCTCAACTATCTTCATCATCAGAAGAAAAATCTCGGCCATGAAGATACCACCTCATGTTCAAACCAGTGACACCATAAGAAACGAGGGATAATCAAACACACCTTTTTTCTTGATCTTACACATTTCCTTTATATCACACTTGCAATTCGCATGGTAAGAAGAAGCCATTAATGAACCATGGAAATTCAGAAGTAAAAGAAACAAAATGAAATCAGCAATCCCCATATTTGTGAAGATCCCTTACAAATCACACATCCCAAACAATCTCTCCACTGAAAAACTAAAAGCACTAAAAAAATCCTCACACTGGACCAGGCCACAGCAGATTCTAGTGAATTCAAAGGCACTATGTTAAAAAATAATAATAATAAAATAAAAAATTGAAATGTTGAACTTATATGAAACATCATGCACAGCTCACCATGAGTTCAGCAACTCAACTTTAATAGATGGTTCATGTTTTACTTGTTTGACATGCATTGCCATCCTACTCAGCCTTGCATCTCAAGAGGCCATATGAAGGCCTGCCAGGCTGGCACCTAGTCTTGCATAACAGACAAACCCCTCCATTCTTACACAAGTTCTGCCAATCTTTTCTCAAATCAATTAGGACCACTATTTTTGAAACCAAACCAATCTGGTTGGTCAAATCAGATTGAACTTGAATTGGATGTAAAAGCAGATGTCTTTTCATAAAACTGTTTTGACAATTAAACTGGAGTAAACCAGACTAAATTGGACTAAATCAATTTTTAGTTTATCCCTTATAGTATTACCATTCATCCACCTAAGAATACACATCTCAACAACACTAACTTTTTGCCTAAGGTCACACTTTACAATCCAACATTCTAAGCTATAGAATATAATTGGGTGAATTGCAGTTTTATAGAATTTTCCTTTCAATTTTAAGGGCATCCTCTTATCAAATAATACTCTAGAAGAATTTCTCCACTTCATCCATCCTACTTTAATCCTATGAATCACATTTTCTATAATTTTACAATTTCCACTTACTATAAATCCTAAGTATTTAAAGGTCTTGCTTTTATGAATCTCATGGTCATTTAAGTATAAACCTTCATTAATATTCCTATTTTCGTTGAACTTGAATTCCATGTGTTTAGCTTTTGACTTAATCTAAATCATTTAGGCTCTAAAGTGTCTCTCCATAATTTTAATTTAGAAGTAATTCTTGACCTACTTTCATTAACTAAAACTATGTCATTAGCAAATAGCATACACCAAAGTATTTCTCCTTAAATTTTCTTAATTAAAAATATAATCTAAAATTATAAAAAAATATAATCTAGTCAAAAACAAAAATAAAAAGTGAATGATACAAATAATAACACGTGTACCTAGCAACAAATGGTGATCCATAATTGTATCCTTAGGGAAAAAAATCATGTTTTGGATAATATCCAAAAAAACGTATCCCTACCTCCATTAAAATAATGCTTTTATGAAATTTATTTAATAATGTTATATTTTTAATAAGAAACCTATAACACATACCAAAAGTATCCACCCTATATCTCAACAGTTTCCTTTCTATTTTTCCTCAAAATGTCTTGGATATGCAATGGCGTAGCCAACACATATCCAAGGAGAATTCCAAGTTAGCCTGTATATGACACAGGTACATTGCAGGTGCGAAGGGCATTAGAAGAATTTGTGTTTCATAGATCAACACAATTTAAATTGGAGTCCCTTAGCCACAAATCAAAACTTACTAACAACAATCAAATTGTGTTAATTTAGTTTCCTATATATTTCATAATTACAGTAATTTAATAATTTATTAGATATAATGTTACCATTGCACACAACAATTCATCGCCCAATAGTATTGGCTTAATTTACTCTAATTCCCATAACAACCATTAATTTAATCACTTAACTGTTGCAATTCAAATTAAATATAGTTTACTATTGAACACCTAATTTTAATAATTTAATACTTCAAAATCCATTTTTGAAATTTTATGAAATATTTCATATTCGCTTCAACAGTAGAATTAAAAGGAGGACTGCAGACAAGCACAAACTTACCGATACAAAACATTGTTTCTATCTTTTATCTTATTTCATGTTTTATTTTCATTGCTGTGAAAAAGGAAAATTAAGAAAAGAACACAATCCTAACCTTGTTGAGGAGGAAATTAGGATACAGATGATTGTTGGTGAGATAGTGTCCACAGCAGGGGCAGTCGTTCTTGTTATTGAGGTGCGTGACGATGCACATGTAACAAAAACTGTGGCCACACAAGGTAAGGAAGGCGTCATTGATAATTCCCATGCAAATCGGGCATAAGAAATCCTTGTCCTGCGCACCCCCAACGGCCAAGGCGGAGGTCACAGAAGCAGAACCAAGCTGCGGACCTCCTCTCGCAGCCGCCTCGGGTGGCATGACTGCCGCCCCGGTAGCTGCAGCCGTTCCAGTGGTCTCCGACGCGGACACCAGAGCAACCCCGGCGAGGCTCTCGCCCCTTGCTTCCGCCTTAACAACCGACGGCACCAGAGCACCGCTGGAGACGTCCGTCATCTCTTCGAGTCCAGGGAAGAGACTGCAGACTTGGGACGACGACCTCTGGAGAGTGATCTGTCAGCAGGAACGGAGAGGAGAGAACGGAGGAGCAGCTAATGTGGCTTGTGGCGCGGGCGTAAACGGACTTGTGAGGGCAGAAACCGACCACGTCGATCGAGCACAGGGTGGTGTATTTTTTTAAAACAGAAAATTGTTATTATTTTTAAAGCAAAGAACTGTTTCGGGAAAAAACTCGTCTGCAGAAAAATAAATTTAATTATCATTCATTTATATTGATAAAATTTAATTTAATTTTTTTTATATTTATTTTTTAATTTAAGATAGAAATAAAATTTAGTTTCAGAATATACGAATCATCTAGTTTGAATTTTTTCTTATTATTTTAAAATTTCATTTCATTATTTAAGTATTTATATACTAATTATTCTGTTAAAATTCTATAAAATATGAATTTTCGTTAATTTATTTTTGACTAATTTTATATACATAAATACACCTTAAGAATTAAAAAAAGTTAAAGTTAAAATTAATTTTATAAATGAAGTTAAAATTATATAATAATTTTATTAATTTAAACATTAAAATTTATATAGTATTAATGACGTTAAAATTAATTTTAAAAATTAAAATAAGTTACTACATATCCTAAAATTTAAATATCATATAATAAAATCATTGATCGATAAGAAAGATATATTTTTAAAAATCTAAATTTCAAAAATTTTAATTTTAATTTTACATAAATCTTCGTAAATTATTATTATTTTATAAATTTTTACTATATATATTTTCAATATCTTTTATTTCGCTATTCTCAATTTCAAGACGTCGGAAAAGTCAAAAACAAATATACCCTTGGTATATGCAATATATAGCTGGCTTATATAGTGTTAAACCTTTCTCTCAAATATAATATCAAATATTGAAATTTAATATAATATCAAATATCCTTTAGATCAATGCGAGTTTACTGAGGTTGATAGAGTTAATTTTACGTAAATTTTCATACATTATCTATAAATTTTAACGTACAAACTCTTATCTCAGTGGTTTAACTTTATTTAATAATAAAATTTAAAATTTAAAATTTTTTCCTTGTTTAAAATTAAAATACTTCATTAACACTTAATTCACATTTTTAAAGTTATAATTAACTAGCGACCACAATGGTGGAACAAAGCGCAGAAGCCATTCAAGCTTACAAAAATCCATACCAAGATTATAAAAAACAGCGAGGTCGGCAGCTTCTTCTTCCTCAGGAGCCTCCGAAGCTTCACCCTCCACCTACCGTTGTAAAACTTGTTCAGGTTGTCCACTGCCCCGTCCAACGATGGCACTCTGCTCCCTCCCACACCCCTGCTCATGTCGTTCCACAAGTCGGCGGCCGCTCCGTCGCTCCCCAGGCGGCTCACCACCACGCCGTTCTTCCTCAGAAGCCTCAGGTCGTCGCCGGTGTCGATGATGCCGCTCATCATCTCCGTGTACCGCGTCAACCTGCAGGGCCTGGATACCACGGTGGACGCCTCGTACGCCACCAGATTCCTCAGCACCACCTCCGTGTTGGCGTCTAGCATGAGCCTGGGGAGGTGGAGCGTGCCCCTCTCCGCGTCGAAGTTGACTGCGCTCACGCCACCTGCGGTGGGTGAGAATTTCACCCCGGCGTTGGCAAGTTGGGTTGCCGACGGAAGCGGTGGTTGTTCTTGTCGAGTGACGTCGACGGGGCCGTCGTGGGCGGTGGGTTCGGTTTGCCGGTGCCGATCAAGGTAGTAATGGCGGTAGATCATGAACACAGGGTGGCATGTGGCCATCTTCCACCAGATTGAAGTGACGACGCTTTTCAGGCAATTGAGCAGAGACTCCGCCGTGCGAATCAGTTGACGGAAGACTCCACGGATCAAGCACCTCGTGGATCCTCCAGCTTCCTCATCAAGCTTGTCTGCTCCGCCGGCCGGACCAGTGACCTCCTCTTCAGTGGAAACACGGCACGGCTGCGCGGGATCATCATCATCACCATCATTCGCCGGCGTGACCAAGTTGTAGAGAAGGCCGAGGAGGTGAGGATGCTGCGACATGTCGCTCCCCGCCATGTAATGATACAGGTCAATGTCGAAGGGGCAGACGTCCATGAGGAATCCACCGACGATCCTCTGGAACAAAGCGTGGTGGTCGTCGGCGGCCGTCGTCGACGAGGGACGGCGTTGGGCTTCGAAGATCTTCGCCGGCAAGAAGAGCGGTATCTGATTCTCCACCTTCATCAGGTCTCTGAGTACGGCGTCTTGCCCCCATCTCCCTCCGCCGACGCCCACCAGATGGGACGCTCTCGAAGGCAAGCCTACGACTCCCTCCTTCGCTTCTGCTTGGATGTGAAGGACCTCCAGCAAGAACGATGCGTCGATCGCCATCATCCATGCCAACGCCTCACCATTTACATCAACATATCTGCCGTCCAAGTAGTCGAAAAATAATGAACAATTGAGATGAAGATCTTTCCGTAACATAATACAGATTTATTACATCTTTACATAATATTAGACTTTGTATTTTAACACCTTTTGCACTTATGGTAAACTTTTAAGCTAATAAATGTCTTCCTTACACTATGTATTCCATACATACATGTGATAGTGGGCGCGTATGTTGAGCTCGTCTCTGAGAAACACCTGGACGAGATGCTCCAATTTGAGATCACGCAGTCGCTTCTGAGTCCGTCTGGCGGCGGACAGCTTGTGCCTCTCCATGTCGCGCAGCTCCGGCCGGAATCTGTGGTAGGGACCCAGTGCGACGAGCTGCGGCGTGTACGCCTCCGGCTTGACGGAGTGCAGGGCCCTGGGAACCGCGACCACCGAAACGCGTATGGCGTCGTCGTCTTCCTCGACCACCTCGTCGAGAAGACGGCGGACGTTCATAATCCACTTCTGCTGCTCGCCGTGCTCCATTGAAGATGGCGGCGATGGCCTGCCGGCCTTCCCCTTCCTCACCCACATATATATATATCTTTACGCCCGTCGCCGGAGAAACGGAACTTTCAGGCCATGCGAAGACGCCGTAACATTTTCAGCTGTTTCTAACATACGAACGTTTTGACTACCGTGTGAAAAATAAACGTTTAATTTATGTAACATTAAATAATTTGAAAAAGTAAGTCTACGCAAACTCACCTTTACCTTATGTTTGGAAACTAATTTTCCGTTGGTATTATTAATTTTAAGTTATTTTTTAATTTTTTTAAAAATCTACTCAAAATATATTTTTTAAATTAACTTTAAAATCGACATAAAAATACATTTAAAACACACAAATGTGTTTTACCTTAAAAGGGTATTTTTAACAAAAATAATTCAATAATAACATGCATATAAATATAACTTAAACTTTCTATAAAAACTTAAGATAAATACAACTCAACCTTTTTTTTCTCACCTTAAAAGGGTAGTTTTAGAGTATTTTTAATAAAAGCAATCAATAATAACATGCATATTTATTCAATCTATATATACATATAACTTAAAATCTGTACAATTTAACATTTTTTATTTTACAATTTGATATTTTTAACATTAACACAGCTTCAACGGTAACAAAATACAACTTAATATTTTTTGCTTTACAGAAACTCTTTTAATTGAAGTATTATTAAACTTAAAAGTTATTTTATTAATTATAAATAAATTGAAATCAATATAAATATTTTAAATATAACTTGCATTTAGATACGTCGTACTATCAAGCATCATTTAGATAATCTAAATTAAATTTGGATAATGAAATTAGGACATCGTTAGAAAAATAATTTTAGTAATACTAAAAAAAACATTTTCCCAGTTAAATTATATGAACGGTGAAAATTATATTTAAAATAAAAATATAATTATCTTTTACTATTTTTAATATACTTTTTTATTAACCGATTTTAAATTAATATATCTCAATTTTGAAATAAACACTCACAACATTTTTAGTTACAACTATCCATCATGACATTCATTTTACGTGAATATATAGTAGATGCGGTCGATGATCATTTTCAACTTTTTTTTTGCAATATAAAATAATTAAGATAAATTAAAGTCATTAATAATTAATTAGTAGAAAGAAAATTAAGTCTTAAAAGTACAAATAAGCCCAAACAAATAAAAAATACAAGGTTAAGTTAATTAATATTGACGAACTTTTTAGAGACATAGGAAACTTAATAATCTTAAATAGATATAAATTTATTTTCTGTACTTTTAGATGAATGGTCTAATCAAAACATCGGAATATCAGACAAGTATTTATGCACTAAAAATGAGAAAATAATGAAAATGATTTATTTTTCCGAAGAAAATTTAAGCACACATTCATCCCAAGAATCTCACCTCACCACTAAAATGATCTGAGTTTGCCCTCCTTCAAAAATAGTTTGTCTATTAGATCGAGTTTTTATAGAAAAGCTTATAATGAACGATTAAAAATAACTTTAAGTAGTGTTTGTGTTTTTAAAATTAATAAAAATAATAAAAAATTTAACTACTGTGTATTATCATTTTACATAATTTTATATTAATTTTAAAAACACAAATACTACCATATTCGCCACTTGATCAACAAATTGGATGTATTAAATTTGTAGAATATGCTTAATTTTACGGTCAATCATCAAAGTAGCAGATAAGGAGACCATGCTTTTGTTGTACAAGTGTCAATCGTGTCGTGTCAGTATGATACGACATGATTTTTATGCTGACATGACTTGTAGTACGAAAAAATATTATTCGTGTCGGTCAATGGTACGATTTTGACTAATATAATTTTTTAATTAATTTATTATATATATATAATATTTAAATTAATAATTAAATTTTAAAAAAATATTTATTTAATTAACAAATAACAATATTCTTCTTGTGACCCGATGCCATGACCTGATAGCCAGCCCAATGACTCGGCGGCTCATCACCTTTACTGACCGCACGACTCGTTTACCTCCCTCTCACGCATGTGACCGTTCACCCTGCCGGCCGCACGACCCAGCGACCCGTGCACCCCCCTCTCGCGACCCGGTGACCTGTGCACCCCCCTCTCACGACCCAGTGACCCATGCACCCCCCTCTCACAACCTAGCGACCGTTCCCCTCGCCGGCCCGCACAGCCTTCCCCCTTGTTGCCGTCGACCACCTCTCTCTTCGGCTCTTCTTCCCGGGACCTGGCACCGCAACTCGGTTGTTGTCCCAATGACCTAGCAGTCGGCCCAAGCACAGTTCCCCAGCTTGCTCGCCCACACATGCGACCGTTCATCCTGCCGGTTGCACGACCTGGCTGCTGACTCAATGACTCAGCGGCCCATCCCCCCTGTCGGCCACACAACCCGTTCACCCCTCTCTCATGCACGTGATTGTTCACCTCATCGGCCGCATGACTCGACGACCAGTCCTCCCCCGACAACCCACCTCGTAGTCTCGTGCTGGGTTGGGTCGTGCCTATTTCATGCTGGAATTCGTGTCATGTTGCCACGACATGAACTACCTGAGGGTCTGGCCTAGGCACAACCCATGGCACGAAAATTCTTTCATGCTGTGTTGTTGACCGACACGGTCAAATCGTGTTGAACCGTGTTGGGCTGTACTGGGTCGTGTTAGCATGGTATGGTTGACAACTCTACTTTGTTGTCATATATAGAATCTATGACGAGTGCCTTTGATTTACTCTGTGTTTTTTGAACTCATGTATATAACTAACTCATTAAAATCAATTAACTTATGGTAAATGACTTATAAGTATTTTAAAATTTAAATTTATTATATTTCTTTCAATATGTGACGATATATTTTAATACATTTCACGTTTTTAAGTCTCTCACGAAGTTACCTACATTTCTCTCAATCGGCTAGAGATATTTTATCTACTTTTGATACTTAAAGAAAAATTAAGTGTATATGTGTGTGTGTGTGTGAGAGAGAGAGAGTCAATTTTCTAATGGCATAACTATAAAATTTTTCTAGTGGTGTAAGTTTGTTAGAGGAAGTTTTGACGATATTTAGATAAAATTTTGGTAGAGTAGAGGAAATTCCTGTGATTCAAAAGAGATTCTGATGGTGTTTGGAGGAAATTTTGGTAATATTTGGAGGAAATTTTGATAGTATAGAGGAAGTTTGATAGTGTACAAAGGAAATTCTAATGATACTTGGAGGAAATTTCGATAGTATAGAGGAAGTTTGATAGTGCACAAAGGAAATTCTAATGATACTTGGAGGAAATTCTAGTGATTTAGAGAAGAAATTCTAGTAATGTAAAAGAAGTTTCGATGGTGTTTGAAAGAAATTTCGATGGTGCAAATGAAATTTAGGTAGTGTGCAAAGAAAATTCCAATGGTGCAAAAGAAGTTTTGATTGTTTGGAAAGAAAATTCCAGTAGTATAAAGGAAGTTTCAGTCATTCGAAAAGAAAATTTTGGTCTAAAACTTACCACTAAAGATGACACTCTGGTAATACTACCAGAGTGTCATTTCCATATATATATATATATATATATATATATATATATATATATGAGAAAAATGAGTATGTAGGTACTCACAGAAGTGACTTTTGTGGGCACCACGTCTGTGCCGTTCGATCTCGATCAAACGGCTTGTAGGTGAGCGAACGGACAAGTGAGGGCATGTGGGCGGGCAAGGGCGAGCGCAACAAAGGAGGCGAGTGTGACAGAGGGGGCGAATGAGGGCGAGCGCAACAAAGGAGGTGAGTGTGACAGAGGGGGCGAGTGAGGGCAAGCGTGACAGAAGGGGCAAGTGCGACGAAGGGGGCAAGCGTGATGACGTGAATTGTTCGCTCACTTGTGAATCGGCGATTTCTTCCCCTTCTTCTCTTTCTTCCCACTCATGAATCGATTGTCGTTGCCGCTCACGCTTGCATAGTCACCACCGCTCATGCTTGCATCGTCACCCACTCGTGTTGTCGCCACCACTGATGCTTGCTTGCTTACTTGTGCTTGCCCGCTCGTGAACCTGCTCGCGTGTCATCCAATTACAATCGAACGATCTAAATGAAATGCCTTCTATAGGTATCTACAGGTGCAGCAAATATATATATATATATGAAACTTAACTTCTTGACATTCACATCCACGTAAAACTTAATTTTTGCAACAAATTATCGATTCCTTTTGATTAATCATTTCACATGTCATATCACAACAATTCGACATTCATACCGTATGGTATTTAATTTCTGCATAAGTATTCATTGCATTTTCATTACATGGCAGAAATAAAGTCAATGGCCCAGTGGTATGTGCTATGTATATAACACAACAATGTTAACGTGATATTTTTAAAAAAGACTTTGAAAAATTATTATTCTTTTTTAACTAAATGAATAAGAATTTGTTTTTAAAAAGAGAGCGTCAGACCACCTTTGACAAAAGCCAAGGAAGTCATCATCGTATTATCTTTAGGAAAAAATTCCAAAAGACCCAAAAAAATTGCAATCTTCAACTGTAACAAGACCAAATGACATCCCCTTTCCAACGCTAAATTTTCTTTAATAAAAATCTCATCTTAAAAGACTAAAGGTGTATTTACATACAGGCTTTTTAGCTTAGATAAAATTAAAATTAAAATTATTTTTTGGACAAAATTAGACTTGTACCGTAATTTAGATAATAAAAATATATATGTTAAAATTTATACAATAATAATAATAATAATTTTAAGAGTTAAAAAATAAGAATAAAAAGGAACTTAACTACGAAA
>JAMKPZ010004884.1:0-23043 GCA_024699675.1 Amphibolis antarctica | reverse complement strand
TTTTTTGTTTCATGTTATTTACTATTGGTTTGAAAAATGGATATGCCTCATATTTATTAAAAACTCGTGAAATATCATATAAATGATGCAACACATAGACAGATGTAGAATAATAAATTCCTGATAATCTAACTGTTGCATCATAAAAATTTTTAAAAATTCAATAAAATATTTTACAATTTTAAAATCATTCTCAGTTAATTGTTTTTGATAATCATCACAATGATGATGATTATACGAAGACATTATTGGAATTTCATATGGTAATATACTTTCTAACATTAAATATAATGAATTCCACCTATGTTGAACATTTAAAGAGAATTTTTTATGCGGCATTTCAAAAGTATCACATGTTTCGTCAAATTGTTGCTACTACTTTCCTGAACTAATTATAAAACTTACAGCATCTCTAATAAGTTCAATATAAATTTCAATTTCTTTTACACCTGATTGTATAATAATATTAATTATGTGATACATACATCTTTGGTGAAATAATTTAAAACCATTTGGTGGACTTATTCTAGTTTTAAACATTAGTATTGTTGCAGTATTATTAGCTGCATTATTAAAAGTTATACTACCTATTTTATTTTTAATTCCATATAAATCAAAAATTTACATAATGTTTGCAAAAATTGTTTCAGTAGAACGTGGATGTTGAATTTTTCTAAATCCTATTAATCTTTTTTGTAAAATCCAATTTTGATCAATATAATGTGCACTTACAGCTATGTACCCATCCTTAGTTCTACCTGACCAAATATCTGAAGTACATGCTATACATGTTATTATTGTACTCATAACATTAATGAGTTCTAATCTAAGCTTATTAAATGAAATCATGCCAGCTGCACGACCAGGTGACCGGGTCTCCCCCCCTTCTCATGACCCAGCGACGGGGGTTCCCCTCCCCCATCCCCCCTCCCACGACCTAGCGACTGGCATTCCCCTCCCCCCTCCTGCGACCCACTTGGTAGTCTCGTGTTGGGCAGGGCTGTGCCTATTTCGTGCTAGAATTCGTGTTGTGTCGACACGGCATGAACGACTTGGGGGTCCGGCCCAGGCACGACCCACGACACGAAAAAATTTTTGTTCCATGCCATTAATCGATACGATCAAATTGTGTTAGGCCGTGCTGGGCCATGCCAGCATGGCCCATTGACATCTCTACTGACGGAAGATTGCAAGTGTTGCTTGCATCAACGATGGATTGGCTACAAGACCTAACCACAAAAATCCTAGTCGCCAACAGATGATCTCTTATCGGAACCTAGCTCTAATACCAGTTTTGTTATGTGGAATCAGATTTGAAAGATCAAGATCACACGAAAAATCAAAAATCGACATCCACACAAACACACAAGATTTAACGTGGTTCAATCGAAGCCTACTCCACAGGCGGCAATAGGGGGTTAGATTTTTCACTATTTTGAGGGGATTATAGATTTAACTTCTAGAGGAGGGTTTTATAACATTCCCATCCTATCAAAAATAGAGCATCAAAACAATTCACTAAATAGATGCCAATTAAGGCTATTCAAAATGCTTTGGAATTAATTAATAGTTAAAAAGGAAACCGTTCAGCTCCCTAAGGAAAAAATCAAAATTGATTCTAGGTATTTTAACAATTGTGGTGTTGTTATGTTGAAGTTGGTAATTTGATTGTGCACCAAGGAAACTATGCCAAAGAAAGCTACTAGTTCTTGTGTTTAGAGGGTAGTGACAAGGAAGCCCACATGAGAAGAAAAGGCAAAGAACTAATGGAAATTGATGAAGGTACCACAAGTTCAGTCTACAATAGTATACATAGAGATTGTGTTACAAAAGATGATTATGAAAAAAAAATTTATGGAAAAGAAATTCTCTATGGTAGATTAGTAAATTTTATTGGTATAGAATGCATTGAGAGTAATTTTGAGCATCATGGTTTATTTGGATTTTTACAACCACTGAGATCACTTGTCTATCTTAAAACTATAACATTGTTTTATGCAAATTTAAGAGAGTGTGAAGCAAGATATACAAGTTATCTTTATAATAACGAATTATTGATTACTCAAAGGGATGGGTGATCGAAGCTCTTGACTCCACGATGATTGAGTGGTAGGATTGATGGATGAGCGAACAACAAAGATCTTTCTCCTCTTTTTCCCATTCTTTTCCTTTCTTCTTTTTTTCGTTTTTCATAGTTGGGTCTTGAAGTTTTGCCTATTTTATGCTACGGCTCTTCGATTCGAAGGTTAGGGTTTCGTTTGATTTTTTGTTTTCACTTATTTTGGTAGATCTAGGGCTTCTTTTATTTGGCTCACTAGATTTGAGCCTTTCTCCTCTAATTTCTCCTTTTTTTTTTGGATTTAGAGTTGATCTGTTTGGAGTTTGAATTTTTCATTCTTTTGCTATTTTGTTGTTGCTGTTGTTTTGATTTAGGGTTTGATGTTCCCCTCTGTATTTCCTTGTTTTGTTTTTTTTGTTTTGTTCTCTTTTGTATGCCGATCTTTGTTTCTTGCACTAATACCCTACTCTTGACATTTCTTTTGTAGATCAAGAGCTTCGATCGAGAGTTCGCTGAATTTTTAGCAACAAGTGACAACGGAGGTAGCGATGAGCAATGTATGGCTTGTGCTTTCGAAGGTTAAAGACGATGAACATGTGGATGATCACAATGACAATCCAAAGTAGCACCTATTGTTTCTTCATCATTTTTTTCTTTTCGCCAAACATAAGTTCGATTTGTCTGCTTATGTGTGTTTTTTTCTTATCCACACGTGATGTTTTTCTTTAACTCATGTTTCATTACATCACTTCCTTTTTTCTCTCTTTTTTCTTGATATGGGCTTTAAATTTAAAAGCCCAGCCCACAATCTTCTTCTTTTTTAAAAAAGAACTAGCTTGCACTCGTATTATGAAGCCCTGACCTAACTATCCTCTCATCTTTTCCTCTTTACCAAGTTTTCTCGATGGCTAGGGTTAGGGTTAGGGCGGTGATAGGTCACCTTAGAGTTATCTCCCACTTTCCTTTCTTTTCCTTACTCATTTGTGAATGCGGTGTTTTATCTTTCTTTATTCTTTCCTTCATTCTCTTTACAACATTTGCACATCTATCTATGTCCTTTTTCTTTCACTTGAAATAGAGAATGATAAAGAGGTGGAGGACGACACAATCGGTGCCCACCTTACCTCATTATCACATGCATTTGAGAAAAACAATCATAGCAGGGAGGAGGATGACACTGTCGATGCCCACTTTCCCCCATTATCAAGTGTACATGAGGAGGAGAGAAAAACAATAATAACAGGGAGGATGATGATACTATCGACGCCCACCTTGCCTCATTATCATGTGCATATGGGAAGGAGAGTAATAACTGATAACAAGTAGGAGGATGACATTGTTGGTGCCCACCCTACCTCATTACTAGGTGCTTTTAATCTTTCAACATAAAAGGGGGAAGAAAGAGCATCTCTCGATACTCACACACTCACACACTGAATGAGTGTTTTCTCCTTCTCCTTGTAGGTTGTTCTATCAGATGATGCTTCTAGTGGGTTAAGAAAGAGGCAGGGAATCGGAAGTTTCAATGGCAAGTGGATGATGGCTTTTTATAATTTTAGTTGGTGTCAGTTAAGGCATAGAAATGTTGCATCCCTTCCAGACAGATATATCCAAATGAACAAGAACTACATATCAGTTGTACTTAATATGTACCAGAATAGTTGTATATTCTTATGATTGTAAAGTGATCACCATAAGCTTCTCAGTATGAAAAGGAAAACTTGTAGCTTGCAACATCCGAACCCTCCTCTTGTAATATCAAAGGTGTGCGAGTAGGATAATCAAGGCTAAAGATATAAATTGGACTAGATTCAATTACGTCGGTACGATTTAATTGGATCTGAGTTAGATCAATGTTCAATAGAGTTAGACATACTAGCATGATATATTTTCAACTAATGGGTTGACACAACACAATTTTGATTTATGAATTAGGCTAAATTTTGAAAGCCTATTCAAAGTTAAACGAGGTTTTTATTAAATTTAATAATTATTTTTAATAATTAATTAAGAAACAACATTTTATTAATATATATTGTAAGACCTAAGATTCAAACTGGTGACCAATAAACTATATACATATATGTTATTTAACCATTAAATCATACTGAAGTTGTTAAATAAAAATAAACTTAAAATTATTAATTTATTATTTATAATACAATCAATGATAATTTATAATTTCATTATTATTATTCTTATTTAAATAATTTGATATAGTGTAATGGTTGAATGAAATTTATATAAGTTATTGGTTATGAGTTTGAATCTTAGCTTTTAACATTATATTTAAATAATTTTTTATATTAATTATTAAAAATATTTATTAAATTTAAATTAAATATAAGCAGAGTTAATTAACATGACCAAATGGTCTTGATATGGATCATATTATTAGTATAAATAGTATTTGGATTAATAAAATTTTGGATTGTGCCCATTGACATATGTCTTAACCCTAAATCTTATAACATGTCTTATTGAGATAGAATTAGGTTAGGTGTGGTTCATATTTTTCAAGAAATGATACGATTTACGATGTAAATGTTTTTTTATGATTTTTAGTATAAAATATTAAAATTGTTTGGTAAATATTATTATAGACTATTGTAGTATATAATAAAAAATTAAGATATATAGTGAAAAACTTATTCACCAAATACACTTGGTAACAAAAGGAAACCTTGTCATAGGCTTGCAAAGCGTTGAGTCCCCTCCCTCCCTCGTAAATAGATTGAGAATTTTTAGTGAGAGAAAAAAGGTGTGGGCTTGCAGTAATTGTGGAGAAATGAATAAAAGAAAATAGAAAAAATATATATTAAAAGAAAAATGAGATGATATCATTTAAAATAAAAAAAAATCTTGGTTGCGATCGAATTACAGCTCAGAGAGAAGTTCACAGACAAAAGTTTTGAATAAAAGAGACCTAAAATGAGAAAAAAAGAACTAAAGCTCAGTTTTAATTAATTTCGTTGTCTTATCTTCCAAAGATGGAGTTAATAAGATAGGATCAATCTTAGCCATATTCTTATAATTACTCGAATTTTTACAAATAATTAAGAGCATCCAGTTGGAATGCACATCTAAAGTCAATACTAACCAAAAATAGGTAAGATTTTACAACGAGATTATTAAAAGTAAAAATTATTAAAATGTTAGGACAAAAGAGAGCCTAACCGTGTTTTTAGGGGGAGTTGAGAGCCTAACAGTTGGCATGAATAAAAATGAGTAGTAATTTTTTATAGAAATTGAATAAAGTTAAAATTCAAATTAGTTTCAAGTTAAAATTATATAATAATTTAGATAATAAAAATTTATATAATATTTGAAAAAAATACATGTTTATATATTAATGATTTCAAATATTTAAAAAAAAACACCGAAGCCATCATGCAAAAAGAAAAACGCGGGATTTTAAATGGCGTTGGAAACTTCACAATCGACAAATACATGTTTAAATTTTCAATTCTCAAAAGTTTGCGTGTTACGCTGAAGTGGTATTTTCATGCCAGCTGTTACGAGCATCCAGTTGGTATGTTCCAGGTGGCTGCAGGAACAGGCCGACTTTTCAGACGGCGACGGGCAGGGGCGCAGGCGAAGCAGCGTCCGTGCGACCCCATTTTCACCCAAAATAGCGAATCCAGTGGAATCGGCGAGGACGAGGCGGCCGTACTCCGTCGCTCCCTCCACTCCTAGCGGGATTGCGTGTGGAGGCCAGCTTTAGCGGGTGGCAGGCGGCGTAGGCTGTGGACGGCAGGCGGTGCAGCCTTCCGTGCAGACGACCGGTCGGAGAAACGACGTGGGCGGGCGAGCCAGATGGGCGCGTCGCTCGCGAGCGGACGAGCGAACGCGTGCGGGCGGACTGGCTGCTGGCGCGGGTGGCTCGGTCGGGTGGGCGAGCCACAGGACCTGGGTGAGGCGAGCCAGGATGTGCGGGTGGCTCGAGCCTGGACGCGATTAGGCGCGATCCAGGTGCCGTCTGGGTGTGGACTCTAACTAGTATGTAGTTTAGGTGATCCTAAGATCAATTGAATTAGTCAATTGAGTTCAATTAACCAAATAGGTGTAGTCAATTAGGTAACTTACCTTGTTAATTGAATTTAACTTGATTTAATTGGAAATTCTAAAAACTTAAATTAAGTGATTTAATTTAAATGATCTTATAATTAATTACGTAATTAAATGTTTTAATTCAATTAATTACGTGATAGAGTGATTTTGTGGATTTTAGGGGCATTGGCTCCATAGTTGATCAAGATGACATGATATCTGGTATTGAGACATCGAAGTAGTAATTTTTCACATATTTTTAGCAATTGAAGCAAACTTATCGAATTTGTCTAGATTGTTAATAGGCCTTTGAGTTCAAACTGAACAAATAAAGAAGTAAATGGACATTATCGGCCTAAAGAAGGATATACCTCTCTTTTAAAAGAGGAAATAGGCTTTTGGCTCACGTTACCGCAATAATGGACTTCAAAGGTCTAAGTCGATAAAACGTGATAATAATTAGACTATTAAGTATTGTGGGGCCTCGAATATGTAGGTACGATGAACTTGAAAATTAGGGTGTTTATAGTTTATTTAAGCATTTTTTATTATGTATTTTTATTTTTACTATATACCATATTAATTTACAGTAATATTTATTAAATGAATTTAATATTTTATATTAAAGAAACATACTAAAATAAATAAATCATAAATCATATAATTTCTTAAAAAAATATAAATCTTATCTAATCTTATTTTGTTTTTTAAACAAATACGATGCGGCGAACCTGCGTTGTGGTATTTTATTGAATCTTTTGATGGTGCTTGCTGAACCGTTTGGTTGATAAAAAATCATCCACTTGCATTAATTGCTGACATTCACAGGCGTTGTTTGGCAACTTCGTGGAGGTGATTCCATTTACCGCTTATAAACAATGGGTTCCATCTCTAGAATTGACTTTTTATTAATCTGCAATAAAATGTCTAGAAGAAGAAAAAATTTTAAGTAATTTTGACGCCCACAACAATATTCAAGTAATTAGTAGCTTGCACAAAAGATTCAAAATATTACATATACATATATAACAGCGATGCGTAAGTTGAAAAGCTAAAACTCTTGGAAAAGGTAGCTTAAGATTTCATTTCATAAAAAAATTTCTATTCTAATTACTATGTATTGTTAAATCTTTACGATAATTTATCAAAAATGAAAATAGATTCTTACGGTAAAATATTATTTTAAATTATTAAATATTAACTTATTTATTTTTAAAATAATACTTTCGTTTTAAAATATATTCTAATATATAAATTTTTATTACCTAAATTACTATATAATTCTAATATTATTTACAAAACTAATTTTAATTATAGTCTATCTAACTTTTAAAATTCAAAATTCTATTTCCTTAAAAAAACTTGCGTCAAATTTTGTATCGTATCTCTATATTTACTTTTAAAAAATACAATTAAGTCCTTACAATAAAAAAAATCAAAATCGACGAAAGAAGCTGAGGAGGTAGCCATCTTTCTTCTTACGGTAAGCAAGCTTTTAATAAATGAGAATGAGAATGACTTGTCGAGAAGCGCGTATTTACTGAACATCTTTATATGAAAAATTTTATAAGTAAATTATGTAATTTAAAAAAAATAAAAATCATACGTGGTATAATTTTACTTTTTAAATAAATATTATAAATGTATTTAGTAACAATTCTTTTTAATTTTTAAAGTTAGATAAAACTAAAGTTAAAGTTAATTTTACGAATGAAGTTAAAATTATATAATAATTTAAATAATAAAAATTTAAATATTAAAATTTATATAATAATAATAATAATATTAAAAATAATTTTGATAACCGACAAATAATGAAGTTAACCTACGTTGCCATGCGTTTGAATCTCGGAAAGCCGAGGACCATTGGCGGGCGTGAAAACCATGGGCTGCTGTTGTCATCAACCATGTTGATAACTCACATCAAGCCAGGCAAGTAAAAGAAATTTGATTGCAGGTTTATTATTTTGTTAATGCTTGCGGTTTCGTTTACCCTACAGTTGGATGTAACCCTTCGCAGATGCTGCTGAGCTGACTAAAGTTGCGTGAAAGAAATTTGATTGCAGGTTTATTATTTTGTTAATGCTTGCGGTTTCGTTTATCCTACAGTTGGATGTAACTCACATCAAATCCTGCTGATTATATTTTCTTACCAAGTTAAAGAAAAACATTTAAAGAAAGTCGACCAATGGAATAATTTCTCATGTCATGTAAAGGAAAAGAAAAGTACTGTAACTGTGCTTATTACTGGAATCTTGATGAGCTCCACCAAATAAATTACTCAAGTTTCTATGGATACAGAAAACTTAAGTGAGGAGGGGGCAGGGGGAGACTCCAAAACTTTAAGAAAAATAAAATTCAGAAAACAATTCCAAGAATTTCTGCATTCTAAAAAGTTGGAAAATTTATGAGTTTTTATGTTTATATAAATAGTGAATTTTCTTGGAATGGATGGCATCATCCCTTGCAAAAATTTCACCTTCGGGATGGAAAAAGCTTTTACAAGCTCTCCCTTCTCTGCATACATGTGAAAGGACCAATTCAAGTTGTTAGAAGGGAGGCAAATAATGCATATTTGTGATTTAAACCAATTTTAACAAATAATTGCCCAATAAAAATGTAAGCAGTAGGAAATAAAATGCACACAAGATTTACAACTTGGTGTGTTCAAGTTATATAAGTTTGAGTTTACACTATTTCACTGTAACTTAATTACAAATGTGTATTTTTGGTTGAATACTCTAATCAACTACAATCAAAAGTTTTTAATTGGTCGAACTCCTTAACTAATACCCAAATAAGTATTTATGGTAGAACACATCAACTAACTAGAATTTATAGTCAAACTCTAGAACCAACCACTCCCAATTATAAGAGGTGAACTACTTGAGTTTTAGCACAAACCAACACAATGGAAGGACCAATATAGCTCCAAAAAATCAGTTTAACTTACAATTGCTTTTGCTAGAGGAGATGCAAATGATGAATGCTTTAAGCTTGTGCACCTACAGGCGCTTTCAATTGATCTTCAATGAGTGCTAAGAATGAAATCTAAGAGCTTAAGAGATCATATGGAAGCTTAGGAGTGCAAAAGGTTGCTATTGGGTTGGATTAAGGGCCTTAATTACAGAGTTAAAAATGTGTCCAACAGTTATTTTTTTGATCAAAATGGAATAATGGATTTTAGTTCATTATTCCATTTTATGCAATAGTCATATTTGCCAAGGCTAAGCTCTCCTAGTTTGGAATTCTATTAGATATTTCAAAATACACTAGATGAAGAAATGCCAAAAATGGAATTCCATAGGGGTTTTCTGTTATCCTGTTTTTTGTCAAAAATGGAACCCTAGGTTTCAGTGTAAGAATAGAATTTCAATTTCTATAAAATGAAATTCCAAACAATACTAGACATGTTTGTTCTAAAGAAGACATTTAGAAAAACCAATGGATAGTCCAGTTTTAAAGATGTTGAATGGTATAGGCGAACTCTTAATGAATTGGTTAAATGGATAGGATCACCAAGTTTATTGGTAGGATGCATGCATATAAAACTAGATGGTTTTATTGAGCTTTATTTCGTGTTTACAAAATAGAAATGTTGGGTTTACTAGATAGAAATTAGGTTTATCGATAAAATGTATTGGGTTTATCGGATGAAAGTCAGGTTCTCTAGTGAAACCAAATTCCAATTTTCAGGATTAAATTTTTTTTTCTCTAGAGCAAGAGAAATTAAACCTTAAACCCTAACCTTAGAATTAACATGTTCCTAGAGCAAGAGCAATTAAACCATACTCACACAATTGATGCATCTTTGTCTTTTCACGAAAGCTTGAGTGCTTCTTGTCTTGCATCTTGATTTCATATCATCCTTTGCTTTTCTCCATGTCTTGGAGTCTTTCTTCAAGTCTTACATTCGAATCTCTCTTCATGTCTTCACATAAGTTTTATACAACTCTAACTTATACAACACTTTTTTACATCATCAAAACATGCATATATGAAAAGATAAAACAAAGAAGTAGAATTGTATGCATAACTCTCTCCACTTTTTGACATTCATTAAAAATTACAAATGAAGCTCCTTCTGTTTTGAAGCTTCTCCTGGTTACAAAAAGAAACATTAAAAAATTAATACCATGTCTCGTTGAAGTAGTCATGAGTGAGTCATATATATATATGCATGCAAAGAGTAAAATAGGCATTCTAAAACTACAACATAGTCAAAAAATGAAAAAGTCGTACACACGCAACATAGTCATAGAAAATTAAAACCTTAGGACTAAGAAGTTGTTCAGTCAAAACTTAGTGAACTAAAAAAAACTATTCTAGAAGTCTTCTAATGGCTCATCTATGCTTAGCTTCTTGAGGGCTTGAAGCATTTGGGATGTATGAGCTTGCATTTGGACTTGAATAGTTGAATGTTGAACATCAATATGAGCTTGAAGTGCAGTGACCTGATTGGTCATCCTAACTTCAAACTGCTGTTGGGACTCAAGGATGTCCTCTATCATTGATTCCTACTTCATGAATTGCTTTTGCATGTGGTCATATAGGTGACGTAGCTCCCCTTTAATGTAGGGCTTGAGTAGTCTTCTTCATCCCTTGAAATTGTAGGAGCTGTTCTAGAAGCAAGATGCAGAACATATCCCATCCTTTGTAATATCATAAGATTGATCCTAAAAGGAGATGACTCTCGGATTATAACTGTTTGACTAGATGATGCTTGTGGTTCTCTTGGTTGAAACATATTTTTCGAAGTAATATAACTTGTTGAGAGATGGGCCCTTTTAAAGTTCTTCAAGTCAAATTAATCCAAGTTACACCTACAAAGAAATGATGGCTCTCCCATAAAATAGCTTGGTTTTAGTTCTTCCCAACTAGTTGAGGAAGGCTAAATCCTAATTTACCTCAATTCCTTCCATGATTGCATATATTGCTCTAAGGGTATTTTCACTGAGGTCATCATTGTGACTTTTCTTTTGTACAAAATTTTTATTCTGATACCAATTAAAGGAACCGATTTGAGTCAATTAAGGAAGTGAATAGTACATATTTATGATTTAAATGATTTTTAATAAATAATTGCACAATCAAAATGTAAGCAATAGGAAATAAAATGCACATGAAATTTTTAGGTGGTTTCTTAATTGGGTACAACTACCTTCAAACTATACAAACTTGACCCTATACTAATTCACTATAACTTAGTTACAAACGAGTATTTTTGGTCAAACACTCTAACCAATTACAATCAAGAGTTTTTAATTGATCAAACTCTTCAACTAATACACAAACATGTGTTTATGGTAGAACACCTCATCTATCTATAGTTGATGGTCAAACTCTAAAACCAATTACTTCTAATCACAAGATGTGAACCAGTTGAGTTTTATGACCAAAACTCAAGTATAAACCAACACAATTGAAGGACCAATACAACTCTACAAATCAGTTAAGCTTACTTACAATTGCTCTTGCCAGAGAAGATGCAAATGACGAATGTTTTGAGCTTGTGTACCTACAAGCACTTTCAGTTGATCTTCAATGAGTGTTGAGAATGAATATGAGCGCTTAAGTTTGTATGGAAGCTTAGGAGTGCAAAAGGTTATTATTGGGTTGGATTGAGGGCCGTATTTATAGAGTTAAAAATGTATCTAATGACTATATTTTTGGCTATAATGGAATTTTAGTTCATTATTTTGTTTTATGCAATGGTTATATTTGCCAAAGCTAAGCTCTCCTAGTTTAGAATTCCATTGGATATTCCGAAATGTTAAAAATGGAATTCCGTAGGGGTTTTCTATTATTTCGTTCTTTGTTAAAAATGGAACCTTGGGTTTCAATATAAGAATAGAATTCCAATTTCTATGAAACAAAATTTTGAACAATACTGGACATGTTTTTTCTAAAGAAGATGTTTAGAAAAACCAATGGACAATCCAATTTTACTTCAAGCATTTTTATTTTTCTTTCTAATAGTCATATTTCTTCGAGTCTTTCTATGGACAGTCTAGTTTTACCAGTAATGTATTTCTTCAAGTCTTTATATTTTTCTCTTTGACAGATATGATTGAATTTTAGATTGCAAATCATCAATAATGAATATTAACTCACAGGCAAAATAATAATATAATTTTATTTTATTTTTAAAAATAGGATTTGGAAAAGATAATATATGATCATTAGCTTTTGGAAATCTTCTTGTATTTATTCTTGCGCACCTAGTAAATGAGAGAAAAAGAGAATGATGGAAAACTTCTGCTATTTACGTGTGTTTGTGCACATTGATAAATGAAGAAATTTTTTTCTATCGTTTGTCCAAAATCCTTTTCTATCCTTAGGGTTCGGGGTTTATTTTGCTAGCAAACTTTTGACGATTGCACTCCTGCTCGACCTTGTATACCTTAATTTGCTTCCTACCACTTAACGACACAAAATCATCCTTGCCCTCTGCTTGAGTCTTTTTCCCTTTCCGCCGGCATGAGGCACTCTTGGAAATTGGTTCAATTAAATGGGCATTGAAAATGACAAAAATTTCCGTTATTGTTTGTACATTTTTGATCCAAAGGTCTCTTTTGCATTTTTTTTGTGTTTAGGAATATTTTTTTAACTTCAGAAATTAGATTAAGTTAAAGTTAGAGTTGATTTTATAAATTAATGAAGTTAAAATTACGTAGTAATTTAAGTGATAAAAATTTAAATGTTAGAATTAATTTAACAATAATAATATTAAAAGTGATTTTAAGAATCGTGAGAAACTAAAAATAAATAAAACCTTAAGTTTTAGTCTACTATATATATATATATATATCGTCCAAGTAAAAAATAGTTTAAGAATGTGGTTTGATTTGTAAGGATTTTTATATTTTAACAAAAAAATAATGATAATAAGACTTATGATTTAAAATTTAAAATTTTATTAATATAATATAATTATTTTAAAATAATAATTTTTTTGAAAAAGCATTACACCACAGTTTAAATTAATCTTTGATAATACGTACCATAACGCGTCGAGGTCATAGCCGTGTCCAACTGTCCTTCGCAGGCGTGCCATTTCCAGAATAAGACTGATGGGCACCTTTTGTTTTTTTCTTAATATTAAGAGGCAGATTGATAGATACTTTTGCTTCTCAGATTCAACGGTTGCGTTGTAAAGGGTACGTTTGGAGATTATTTTTTTTAATTTTGAAAGTTAAATAGTATTAAAATTAGAATTAATATTATAAATAAAGTTTAAATTATATAGTAATTTATACGATAAAAATTTATATGTTAACATTTATATAACAATAATGACACTGAAAGTGATTTTAAAAGTGAAAAGAAATTAAAAGTTATTTTTAACGTACTTAAATTTAATAAGTAAAAAGTCATTATTAAAAGTAATAAAATAAGTAAAATTAAAATTACACGATAAATTATAAAATAAAAATTTAAATATAAAAATTTATATAATAATAATAATATGTAAAAATTTAAAAAAATTAATACATAATAAAAATTCAATAAACGGAATGAATCTATTAGGTCAAATCGACTGAATCCCATGGTGTCAGACCACGATTCACATTCGTATGTTTTAATCTGAACTTAATTTATTTAAATGGTAAATATTACGTACTTCTTTTTTTTATTATACATCTACAACAATATTTATTTAATATTTTTAATACTTTATATTAAAAAATTATATAAAAATATTTAAAAATTTATATCATAAATTATATAATTTTTAAAATGCCAGCTGTCGTCCTTCTACTGGTCCAATATCCTTATAAATACCACCAGGATCGGCAACTGTCTGCTGCATCTTTTACATTTGTTCTTTACCACTTGCTATCTTTTGATTCCATTGATTCCTTCGTTTTTGTAGGAGAGAAGTTTGGGTGGAAGTGAATTACGACGACATTAGGAGTACGATCACCTTGTTCAGTTGTTCTTAGGGTTCGTTCGGAACTTGTTTGACTTTTTGTTTTTGTTTTTACGCGTAAAGGTTCGATCTTTTTGGTTTCGGGAGGTGAATCTCTGGTTTTATGGAGACGGGTAGTCTTCCGTTCGGAGAGATGATGGCTTTTCGTGGGTTTTCTGAGGATAGAAGTTTTGGTTACGGTGGTGGTGGGAGTGGGCTAGGAGTGATGCCGTCCTCCTTGGTGTTGGATACTGATAGGGTGGAGCTGGTGAGGGCAAAGACGGCCGCGGTGGCGGGGGCAAAGGTAGGGGCTGAAGTGGGCCCCGAGATGAAGGCCGCCATGGCTCTGAAGAGCCACTGTGAGGCGGAGAGGAGGAGGAGGGAGAGAATCAATTCCCATCTCTCCACGCTCAGAGGACTTGTTCCCACAAACAGTAAGGTATACAACTTCAGCTTCATCATCATCATCTATCACTTCCCTCTACTTTTTCTTCTTCGTCACAATTAAAAGGAGAGTGTATCTCATCTTTGATTTTTTTCAATGCTAATTACAAATTGATAACCTCATAATTACCCCTCGATTTGACTCTGGCTTCTCTGTAAACGATTGGGTCTTTCAATAAAGAATTCATAGTTTTTTCCCCCAGCCTTTTGTTTTATATATATTTAGATTAGCTCTTATTGATCGGCTCCTGATTTCATAACTCTTTTTGTTGGATATTTACAATGATAAGACTTTTTTACCTTGTGTACTGGTTCGTCTCCTATTTTATCACTTGTGGATATCGATAAATAATAAGAAAGTCTCAATTCTTGTCAAACAAGAAAGATATTGGCTGTTTCTGAATGCCATTGTTCTGATTAGGTTCCTCTTCTTACCTTTTGGTTGTGCATGTGGTTTTCTATTTATCAATGTCTCACTCTTGCTGAAATAGTCATATGTTTTAAATAATTGATTTTTATGACTCATTAGGACGTCATCTTAGTCTTGCATATTGGAGTATCTCATGCTTGGACAGTCGATTATGATTCCTCTGATTTAGATATCTTTCTTCTTCTAAGCCTATATCTATTTTATATGGTTCCCTCATTTTATTTTTGCCGTTTCTTTTTGTTAGAAACCTCTGTTATTTTATGACGGGTTATCAGATGTCTTATCGACAATTTTATGTAAATTAACAGGTATAAATACAAGTGGCTTAAGGATGGAATTATCTCATAGTTTTCTCATTGATTTGTTTCTAAACACTCTTATTTCTATTATAAACCTCGACTTTCTATCATTTGATTCACTTTCTTTCATTATTTTCTAATATTATTGCAGATTATAAAGCTTTTATTGAGTGCTGATTTACTCAAGATCCATTTCCTTTCTTAATTGTATCGGTTATGTTGTTTTAATTTAATGATTGAGGATCAAAGTAAACAAGATGGTTACTTGTATTGAAATAGCTCAATTGAAGCTACTACGCTTATCCAAATGCTTCTCCTTGCAGATCAATAGATGAATCCTCATGATCCATAAGCCGCTCACAAATAGAGGACAGGCTAGATTATTATGATGCTGATCATGAGCATTTGAATCTGATAGCTGGAAATCATTATGCCCTTTAAGATGTGTAGGCATGCCAGTAAGCTGCAAAAGGAAGGAGAATTTCTTAAGATGCTATGCTAGTCAGCCTTTTCTGGCTCCATCTACAGTGAACTGATGATTTGTTATAATTTTAAAAATCAACCTTGCTGATTGTTCCGTAGGTACCTACATTTTTGAAGGCTAGATATTTCATTAAAAGTGGAGCTTTAATTTGTTTTGAACGATAGCTCATGATCAAATGTTGTATTATTTTGGTTACACAGTTTGTCAATTTCCGATTTCACCTGGATGTCTGTGAAATTGTATTGATGCATTGTTGTATGTCCATTCATTTTTCATTTGTTTCTCACTAACTTTGGTTGAGAAAATTACAAATCAAAAGAAAAAAGAACTGTAGTGCAATTTGTACTAAATGGAAGGAGCACTTCCAGTTAATTGAATTTACAGCATTTTTACTTCAATCAAATGAGGTTGTAATATCAGGATGTAAATCACAAGCTTGTCACACTTTTTCTCCTCTATCTACTCAATAGTTTTTCGATATGATTTGATGAAACAAAATCCATACAAAATATCAGAGCTTTTTTAAAGCATTATATCAGTCATAAGCTGGAGAAAATTGCTAGAGAGTTGAGAGAAAAAAAATCATCATTTCCGTTTTGAAGATTTCTCCTGTTAAAACCAAATAATCCTTATTGTTTTCAATAATCACCATGAGCATACAGTCCTGTCTTATATTCTACATCTTTGTAAAATTCCTAGTTCCTTGTCATGGAAGTTGCAGAATATCAACGTATATGCTGATGTATGACAACACTTTGCTTCTTGCAGATGGACAAAGCAGCATTGCTCGCAGAAGTGATCACACAGGTCAAGGAACTGAAGAACAGTGCTACAGAGATCAGCAAGGAGTGCACCCTTCCATCCGACAACAATGAAGTGAAGGTGGAAATCCATAGGGATGAGATAAACCAAGGGAACTTCCTCATCAAGGCATCCATATGTTCCGAGGATCAACCAGACCTCCTACCTGATCTGAAGCAAACGATCCACAAACTACATTTGAAGATCATGAATGCTGAAATCTCATTTCTTGGAGGAAGAATAAAGAATGAGCTTGTATTGGCATGTGAAGGTATCAGGAGCAAGAATGAGAGGAATTTGTTGCGGAATTCAGTGCATCAAGCTCTGGAATCGGTCCTCCACCGCATTTCTATGCAAGCAGAGTTTTCTCCAGGGATATTGCTTGCAGGGAAGAGGCGGAGGATGTCACCAATTGACTCATCGTGCTCCTTCACATGAGAGTTCAAGCTCATCATCCGTAGCACAGAGTTTCTTTTTGTTGCCAAATTTCTTTGCATGTGCCCATGAATTTTGTAAGGTAGGGGGCCTTTTCCTGGATTAATTGTAAGAATAACATAGTTTTATACAATAAAGTTTATTGTTGTTGTTGATGCACACAACATTATGCTATTTCATCATAGCGTATTACAACATTTGCAATGGTCGATTTTTTTTGCAAAACTTCTAAAGGTAGAAGTCTAAAAATGAATTAATAACTTGTAAGTCCACCAATCATTAATATTTATGGAATGAATTTCCTGATTCATTTAGCATATTAGATTGGTGGAAAAATCAAAGTATGATATTTCTAATTTTATCATTCATGACTAAAGATTTACTAGCAAAAAGTAAATCTTCAATAGTCGAACAAGTTTTTAGTATTAGTATATGATCAAAGATCTAGGTTGAAAGAAAATGTATTGGAGGCATTAAAGTTTTATAATATAGTTTTATTAAGTTGTATATATTGTGTATAGCTTGATGGTTTAGTATGTGATTGTAAATTTAAATCTCACATTTATTTATGTTTTAGTATTTATAAAATATAAATTGTATTAATATTATATTATCTTTTTAATAAATAAAAAATTAAAAGAAATTTGAACTGTACTTAGGTCGTAGGTCAAATATTATGGTATAGCTCGATACGATATGAATAGTTCATACTTAAAAAAAATTGAGTCATGTCAATCTCATCTTTATGTGGTCAATTTGCAGAGGATTTTATTAAATAGAATATATATTTTAATAAATAATGTAATAATAGTAAAGAATTTTATTGTTAAAAATGTTTATTTAACTTATTAACTTTGTTAAACAAAATCTAAATACAAGTCATAATGGTCATTGTTAATGGCATATGACAGTGGTGGTGGAAGCTCAAATCGATCACTTCCTATTACTTAAGATTATATGTGCTTTGGAAAATAATGTTTATTTCTAATCTATCGTGCATTTCAAATATTAATATTCTAACGCAAAAATCATTCCTAATAAGAAATCAACAGTATATTTAAGCAATGAGAAGAACCGTCTGAAAAATAAGTGTAAAAAATTTAAACTTGGTATAATGTTATATTTGAAATTGACCGAATTTATTAAGCATTCAATGTTATATAATTATGTTCTTTATAAGTAAACTTTTAGAGGTTCTTACCACTAATACAAATCACTTATTAAATATAACACAGCCATAAAACATGAGCCAACATGTAAATATATATTGCATCGTTAAGTTCACCTGCAGCAGGCAAAAAATAAAAAGAAATCATAATCCTTCAGACACCCTTGCTTAATAACGAACGTAATAAACGTTAAATTACGATCCAATTAATTAATTAGAATTGTGATTAATTAATTACCTGACCTTCGATTTTCCGCCGGAATCTCCGTGATGAGGTTGGTCGAGTACGCCTGCGATGTCGTCGTGGTTGCTGTAGGGGCATGGCGGCGAGGGCTCCACGGAGAAGTTGCAGCTTCTCTGGAGAAGAGCCTCTGCTATGATCTTGTAAGCTGCTTCTGTGAGATGCACACCATCCCAACTAACCAAGGCCGAGGGGTCGTCGCAGGACTTCTTCACCTCTCCGAACGCGCAGCTGTCGGACATGCTGTCCATGTTCAGAACACCGCCGCTCGATGCGCAGCACACCACGAAGGGTCCGTCGCTGAATCCTGCATATTTCACAGCTTATTCAAGCATACGCGCATGCAACTCAAAATTAACTAATGCCATGGGTACGACGTACGTACGTACCGAACCGTGCAGGGGAGTTGTAGATGGGGATGGCGGCACTGTAGAAGTCGGCGTAAAGGATGTTGACGTCGGGGTGAAGCTCACGGATCTTCGCGAGCTCCCTCTGCAACTCAAGGTTGTGCTTCTTGACGACGTCGTTTATCCAACCCACACAGCTGATGTTGCCGCTGTTGCCGTAGCTTACCACGGTTGCGGTGAGGCACCCAATGGGAAGCATCCCAGAGGCGACGATCGTGGTTGCCCCCAGCTCCAACAGCTCCTGTAAGGTACATATTTGAAATTTCACGACCCAAGGACAGATTAATTGGTTGACTGCTACGTTACATATTTTTGTAGTAGTATTCTTTGTATCTAATTCGTTCAAACATATCAACTAGATTGTGTTCAACTGGATCGGCACAATCTAGTATCACTTAGTACGATCAAATCGTATGAAAATAAATTTTTAAAATTTTATATTTATTTTAATATATTTTTAAATTATATATATTATATAGTTTAACGATTTAAATTTTTTAATAAATAATACATAGTTATTGTACATTCAAATTTCACCTTTATCAAGTTTGACACGACACAAGTCCAAATAAACCTAATACAAATAATACTGAGCCTATAAAAAATTAAGACCGTATCGAGATTGTCATCTCACTCAATTAAGTACGGCGGAAGTGGTATTTTTGTAGAATAGTCATGTCGACGTACCTTGAGGGAAGAGCCAAGAAGGGAGATGAATGGAGGCATCAGCTGGTGGAGCTTATCGCTCCCTCCACCAAGAGCGTAGTTGTAGTCGTTGCCTTGCATGGACACCATGATAAGAGACTGGTTCAATGCTTTCTTGCAGTCTGCAATTAATCAAGTACCTGTTTATGAAAGAATAATGGTGAAGGAGGAAGAGAGACTGGTAGTGCATGCATCTGCTTGCCTGACTTGTTGCGACAGACAGAGCGATGGAGGTGGTCTTTGAACCATCCGATCTGGACGCCAAGGGAGTAGTTACCCAATGTTAGAATGTCACGTTCTCCGAGGAAGCCGACATCGAGTGCCGTTGCTCCGCCGACGGCGAAGTTGACTCCCTCGCTCAGGTCGTCGTCCGCTTTGCCGTCTCGGGAGGGAAGATATGGTGGAAGCAGCGGCATTTCCAGGGCCTCAGCTGTGGAACGAAAAACATGGAAAAAAAGAAGGCTGATCTCTTACGAATCATTTGTGCTGCTTGTGCGTCTTCCATGGATTAATGAAAAAGTACAACATGTAGAAATATATTTTTAAAAATCTTTAGATAAAAAAATCTTTTATAATATAAAGATGCCGTAACTAATGTAAAATTATTTTAATATTTTTTTTTATACCTGTGACAAACCTCAGACAAATATTTTCTTTACACTGTTATATTTAAATTAAAGTGACTTATAAGACACATATCATAAATCTATTTTAATATTATATAGAAATACATTCTTAAATGTTCTTCACAATATAAAAATAAGATCACCACATTATACTTAAGTGAGATTATTCCAATACGATGACCTCAGCCGATAATTTTGTTAAAATCCTTTTTTTGGCCTTTATTACAGTTTCTTATTCCTTTTTATCATGGCCGTTAGATCATCCGTTTGTATCTAGGCCATTCATGTACAGTTGTTGGGTATCTATACCCTTGAACCTTGTTTATGTATGTAATTTTATTTTCCTCTTCATCACAAACCCTCACTGCCACCTTCTTCCACCAACATCCAACGTCACCATTGGCCATTTCCACCAAACACCTCACTGTCGATTTGATGTGTAGGAGAAGGAAACCTGATCATGCATATGGTATTGGAGGAGCAAATTTAACTACCTATGATCTACTGATTGATTCTTTCTTCTAACAACTACGTCACACGAAACCTCACAGCGGAACCACCATTGACGACCACCAACAATTGACAATGGCAACATATTGACGAACACCGCACAACCACAACCCACCACCGAATTTTTGTAGGACGCACCGATAGACAAAAGAAAAAAAACACAAAATGGAAGATCGACAATCCACCCCTTTTTGGAGAGAGCTATCTATCGAAATAGAGTGTCTGCCGATAGAGGTCGAGGCAAGCTCGCGACCGTCGATTTCCACCATCAAGCGTGACCATAGGTTGGGTTCCATTGCTCGAGGTCACCTGCTCTCCATCGACGCCACCAAAAATCCTTCTTCAAGCTTCCGCTCGTAACCCATAAAAGATCAATTACAGTCTGTCATTCCAGCACAATACAGGAAGCACCATTCGAGGTTTGCCTTTCTTGCCCTTTCCGAGGGCAAACATAGGTTTGTCTACAAACACATCTGCAAATTCTATTGAAGGTTGCTCTGTTTCCATTGGAGGGATTACTTGTACACATCATTACATGTCGCTTCCAAATGATATATAATCTTGAAACTCCTCTTGTTAGTCAACCATTAGGGATGGATAATTAAGGCCAGGATTTCGTTAAATGTCCAAAATTGTGGATTATGTTAACCGAATTGTTGCTCCTGTTCGGTCCAATTGTTGCTCCTGTTCGGCCTCACATTCAAGTCATAGACAACATGAAGGTGACCATGTGTGATGCTGATCATCAATTCTCATCTTCTGGTTGTCGATTCTCGTTCAACCACTTTCTAGATATGTATTTCTCCTATTTCTAATGTGCTATATAACCTTGTTTTTGCTAGTTCAACCATAGGTTAAAATGAAAGTTCATGCTCTAAATTATCTGGAAGGACCTATTTCTACTTGACACTTCCCTTATCGACTTCTCCAAACGCTACTTCGACACTTCCCTTTTTGTTCGTCGCATGGGTACCTCCCTTCTCATTCTCCTCGTCTACGTCAATGACATCCTTCTCACTGGGATGCATCTGGAACACATCAACCACTTCATTGAAGAACTTGTGTCGACATTCAAGTGTCGTCATCTCAACACCCCAGCATTCTTTCTTGGCATGGAAATTACCACCACCAACAATGCCATCCATCTCACTCAAACTCGATATGCACTAGATCTACTATGCCGGTTCGATATGCTTCAGTCTAACGTGGTTGCTACTTCCAAATCAACTCCCAAATCCACTCTGCATGCCACCTGTTATCTCTTGTTCTGAAGATAGGGAAGTGTGCCTAAGGTGATAGAATTGGTGGAGGTACTTTTGGAAGAGTGGAGGAAAATAAAAGAAAATGAAGTTGCCACCTTATTTTTGTAGTAAGAAAACAAGGAAAATTAAGATCGAAAGGAGTATACCCTTCGAAAGGGTTGAGACATCTAGTCTCGGGAAAATAAAAGAAAAAAAATGGTCTATAGAAATAGAGAATAGGGTAAGGAACTTAGGGAATTGATGGAAAAGGTGTTAGACACTCCCAACCAGCCCGACTGAAGGTCGACCTCTACACTACGAAGGTTACTCATGTGAGTGTAGTTGGTTGGTGACCATATGACACTATAGTTACATTATGGGAAACAAATGCAATGTTTCGATCTAACTATATGTCACGCGAGAAAATAGAAAGATTTGTGAAATTGAGCAAAGATCCATGCTCAAGGTTCCAAGAAAATGTGAGTAGTAAAAAAAGAAAGGTAGTCTACCAATAACCCTGATGAAGACCCAGGCTGCAACGAGCATACGTTAGGGGTCAAATACATAGACTACCAAGAAAATGAGATAAAATGCATGTGGGAAATGCTCATCGACGGTCATACAAGGTCTTATGTACAAGTCGGTCCATGACACTCCTCACACAAGGATCCATGCCTGAGGTTCGCTAAAGAATTCTTGCACAAGGACTCATGTGAAAATAAAAAAAATTTGAACTAGTGAGATGTGAGATAAACAATTCCTATGTGGTTGTAGGACTCACGAAGGTTAGATGTGGGTAGTGTCACTCATCATCTGGAAGAAATGCCCACTTGATATGTCAAGCTCAGGTTCTAGGTTTTTACCTGCCCGAGCTTTGAGGGTATGGAGTTGTTTGAATAGTCAAAAGTGACGGTCGAAGTTCTAGCAAGTCCGTTGATGCCCTTTTGTTCTCCTTAATCTCGCGTAGTTGTTTTTCCTATGCTAGGGTTATGATTATTTATATAAGTGCTTTTGGTATGTTGTTCATGTAGGGAAATAAATTGTTCCTAATTAGGGAATCTAGTGCCACATCGACTAAGTCGCAACCAATCAGGGGCCAAGAATTGCTTGCCAAAACTTGTTAAGAAAAGGTACTCATCAGAAAATGACAAATAGGTAAGGACGATTGATAGCTTTTTAGACTGTCTGCCTGCCTTGTCGACCTAATAGGTCCTTTTGTCTATCGTCTTGT
>JAMKPZ010004877.1:0-23711 GCA_024699675.1 Amphibolis antarctica | reverse complement strand
ACATGAGTACAATTTTGATACAATTAAAGAAAAATATTTAGTAATTGTAAACCCAGCAACACGCAATATCTTATTAGTCGATATGTACTGGTGGTGGCTGAAACGCGCGCAAGCTCTTCCCTCCCTCTTTGAGTCCTTGACCCAACAATTGAAGTTTCCGTGCATTGCCGTGCCCGATAAGTAGGAAGATATGAAGGTCAAAAATCGCGGGAAGATTTTTTTTTGTTGATAACTAATATTTTAGTAAACATTTGTTGGTGTAGGTTTGATCAGGACAGAATAGTGTTATGTTAATGAAATTAAAATTAAAATATAGATTAATACATGCGCGCATAGATAGAACTGTTCGTTCAGAAGACGGTCCTTTTTTCTTTGCTCCGTAAGCATTTCAAGCGAAAAATAATTCCGGTAGATCGTAGCTGCTTATCGCTCAAATGGTTTGATACGATTAATAAAACTCGAATCTCATACCAACTGCATGATTAAGTTATTAGAGAGTCGACAAACATAAATTCGAGGTTGCTTGGTTCTGTTTCATCTCAAAAAATATATATATATCGGTGTTTTGTAAGAAGTTTAATATTATATTAGTCACAAGTCTCTCGTCTTCATTCTTTTGGTATTGAACGTTTTCGATAGTTCTTCTTATTTGGGATTTACGGATATGTGCATGTGTAAAAAAATCTTACATCGAAAAGCACAATTGGATGATATCTGAATCAATAACCGATCAATTCATCTGTTGGTAAAAAGCCTTACAAACATATTCGATGTTACAATTGTACGTTTCTCACGATATCAAGCAAAAATTTGACATGCAGATTTTTTGAGAGATTTTTCCCATAAAAAAACATCACAAACAAAAAACTACAGCCTTGTTTTAAGTCAGTTTCGGTAAATTTTGGGAGTTAAATAGAAAGAAGTAAATTTTTTAAATGAAATTGAAACTATACTGATGATAGAAATTTATATATTAAAATTTATATAATAATAATAATGTTAAAAATAACTTTAAAAATGGATTAAAATTGTCTTCAAAAGAACCTACGTATTTTTAATTTACAGCACAAAAATTTTCAAACAAAAGTCAAATCTACTGGCTCCTTTCATTCTTGCCTCTTGCCTACAAAAGGCATCGAGCATTTTGGCAACTCTTCGCCAACTACGTAGGGACCTTCCTCACCTCCCTCGATCATCTCGTTGTGCGTCTCCTCTCTCTCTCTCTCTCTCTCTCTCTCATAGCGCGCTTATCTTCCAGCATAGGTTGTTGCCGCTGTTATGGAAAACTTGACGGAAGGGCAGATCACCGAGTTCCAAGAGGCCTTCTGTCTGTTTGACAAGGATGGAGATGGTTCGTTCTTGCCACCTCTGTCTATGGTTTCTTGCACTTGCTTTCTTCTACCACTGCTCTCTACTTAGTTATCTTGCGTCTTGATTGCGCCTGGCCATTTGTTAATTTCGATCTCAAGTAAGCCTTTCTTCAAGCTTAAGTATCGAAAACATCGATCGATGTTGCCACCTCATCGATCTGTGGGATTATTTTTCTCGTTCGTATTTTGGTGATGGAATAAAATGCATGTCGCGTGTTGAAAGTCGTACAAGTTTGGTTGACCATTTGAATCGGTCAAAATTCGGAAATTTCAGAATCTAATTTTCAAAATTGGAGGTTTTTTTCTCGAAAAAATGAAAATATTGACCAATCGAACCAGTTGGTCATTATTGTGCGGTGCTGTGGAGAGTAGTGGAGCTCCTCCGACCTGACGGATCCTCCCGTGGCAGGCTGCATCACCCTGGAAGAGCTGGGCACCGTGATCCGGTCGCTGGGGCAGGACCCCACGGAGGGGGTGCTGAAGGACATGATAAGTGAGGTTGACGCTGACGGGAATGGCACCATCGAGTTCGGCGAGTTCCTGAACCTCATGGCCAAGAAAACGAAGGTAAGCGATCGGCGAACGCCGCAATTAGCAACGACGGCGTTCCAACATATATGTATCTTTCATTCCGGCAAGTACGTCAGACATCTTTGACGGAAAGGGGTTGCAGGAGGCGGATGCAGAGGAAGAGCTGAGGGAAGCGTTCAAGGTCTTCGACAAGGACCAGAACGGGTACATCTCGGCCGGCGAGGTGAAGAATAATACCGAACGGGCCGGGGCTGCTGCTTTGTTTAATTAGTCGGTTGTTTTCATTGGCACACCTTAATTAGCTAGCTTGTGATGTGGCTTGGGTTTGCTTCTCTAATCGATTGCAGCTGAGGAACGTGATGATCAATCTGGGGGAGAAGCTGACGGACGAGGAGGTGGAGCAGATGATCAGGGAGGCGGACATGGACGGAGACGGGCAAGTGAACTACGAGGAGTTCGTGAGGATGACGATGGCAGCGTAGGAACAAGAAAGGATTGAAGGAAAAGTCTGGATATTGCCCGTTCGATTTACGCGTTCCCGATTGTTTTTCGTTCGGTTCAAAAGTCTGTGGTCATCGTCAACACCGTGTTAACTTCAACGTCATAATAACTTCCCTATGGAAGGCCTGTTCTTCCGATCAGTGATCTCATCCGTTCCTCATATTTTCCAGCAGGAGTAATAAATTATTCCCGGTGTGCGACACGTATCGTGCGTTTATAAACATCGCTTACGATACAAATGTAGACGTTGTTTATATTGGATCTGTACGATTTAAATTTTTAATAGGTACGGTTTTATTACGTTATGATATTATTCGTGTTACGTCGGAACATACGGCATATGCGAGACATGGTTTTGTTTTGTTTTTTCAAACATGATGGCTCGTCCGCCTTAGGCTCTTTTCATTATTGCGTCAGCATGGTTTAAAATTTTTTATTTAAAAATAATAAATATTAATATAATTTATATTATATATATATTAAAAGAGGGATAAAAGTGAGACTCACACGTTATTTACTAACCACTTCAAATCACTAAGTTTCACGCTATGTAATTTAATAAAAGTTTATTATTTTATTTATTAAAAAAATTACAACAGTGAATTACGTCGTATCTTTACGAACCTACGTGACCTTTACTTAAATACAATCTATAAATAACTTTCTTTTTAAATTAAGCTCACCCTAATTTAATAAAAAAAATTATTTTATTTATTAAAAAAATTACAAAAGTGAACGGTGGTGCGTGTTCACACGAACCTCCGAAATCTTGACCCAAACATATGATACTATCGACCATCTCAATCTAATTAACACTTTTACAAAAATGAGTAAAAAATCAACTCTCTTTTTTTAAAAAACAAAAATGGTGACCTGCGTCCGTCCCAGTGGTCCCATCCTACCCTGGTTTTTTCATTTTTATATAATAAAACCCCGATCCGTAAATTCGTATCGTCTGCACCTGCACCCATACTGGGAATGTACTGGTAATTCAAAATTTCGTCAATCTTTCCTTGAAAAGTCTTTTTTACGAGTTGTTTGCCTTTGACATTTCCTTCAAACTTCAATGTAGTTTAATGGTTAGGTAATGCTCATATAATCTAACAAAAATGTTTTTTTTATAGGTATTATCGAGGTTGAGAAATACAATTTATACGATATAAATGTTACGGGTTTGAATCTTAAGTTTGGTATAATATCAATATGATATTTTTTATAAATTAATTATTTAAAATAATTATTAAATTTTAGTGGGCTAATCTTGCCAATCTGTACCTGGGCTTGAGTTGTGTTAAATAATGATTGTCCCAACATGATACGACACAATTATCATTCAGAGTAATGTATATACAGGCCCTGTCGGCCTAACACTCCCTCCTCTCGACAATTTTTTTATTAAAACGATTACAAATTAAATGAAATTTAATATATACGATATTTAATAAAGATGAGTAAAATTTAATGTTTATTAGATAATGATAGGTTGTTTACTTATTTGTATTTAATTTGTACATTTTATTAATATTTTACTGGTATTTTATTAATATTAATATTAATATCAATGTTTTATTAATATTTCATATCTTCGTTTGATGTTAATATTAAATTTGATAAATATTAATATTTAATAATTTTTTTAAAAATAAAATTTATGATTCATTTTTAAAAAAAACTTCTGTTTTTCTTGTTTCTTCACAACAAAACTTGTGATTTTTTCGTTTTCTATTTTTTTTTTGACTTTTATTTCTTTTCTTTTTTGACTTTTCATGGTATACGTGGAAACTAAACTATTAACTTTGCACGATGTAATTGGAATCTAAAATGGTCCTCCGGTTCTAACCACTACAAGGAAGTAACTGAAAACTCTTCTTCTCTCGTGATTCTATAACTCATTTCTCCAAAATTCTGGTAGATCCTCATGTAGATTTCATTTGACGTAATCAAAAATCATTCCGATAATTATAATGACGTGAGATTTTTTAATACATTTTTTTCGTATTTTTTCATCATAATTATTAATCATATCAATGTTAAAAAAATTAATTTTACTGTTTTATACATTTTATTTAAATGCTAAAATCTCCCTTGATGACCTTCAATCACATTAATATTAAAAAATTTAATTTCACTATTTTCCACTTTATCTAAGTTAAGTTGATGATATTGTCTCGTTGGGCAACCTATCTTTCAATGCATGTTTTTTGTTTGATAAACACAATTATAAGAATTATTTTTTTCCATTATCGAAACTAAAAAGTTCGCACCAAACACAGTAAAGTAGATTCCCAACAATATTATTTGAAAAAGAAGGCAATTTTTGAAATAAAATCAACCTCTTTCCAGCATGGATCCTTGTTTAGGGCAGCATCTGGCACAAATAAATCTCTGTAAATTCTGAATACACTATTCTATCTGTTCGCAGACTGTAAGCAATACAAGTACATGCAAAGGTAGTATACTGGTGTCACCTGCTTTCTTCTGTGTTATTGAGGTTTCAAAACCAAATCCAGGGTAAGCCACGGACGTCTTACACCCTGAAGTGCGCACCAATAACCACAGATTACCCTAATGTAGAAGGTATCAATGTCAAACAGGGACAGCATCATGGAGCTTGTCACCCTCCGATGCAATGAGGCTGTCGTAGTATTCAACCAACACCTTCCAACCACCGGGGCACATGAATCCATCCGGCGGATTCTCACCGTTTCTCGCCAGAGTCCTCATCTACAATGAGAGAAACATAACATGATGTGAACAAAATTTTGTGCAAGGATGTGTAGAACAAAAAGGTGTAGGGTGGATGCAACAACTTTTGAGATGCTTTGAATCTCCAACGAAGACACATACCTTCGTGCCTGATATGAACAGAAAATCTTGGGGTCTTGATGGATCAAAGAAGGCCATCTTCTGCTGTGTCTTGTCATACGCAGCCACCTGTTTCATACATGAAACTTACAAGTGAGCTGAAGTAAAACTAGCTAGCATTGAAAGTAGAGATGTTATCAGAATGCAAGAAATATCGACACATGCCAATGAAATTTTACCAAGATGTGTCAATTTTTTGAGTCGTCAAAGTAACATCAAAACCAATATATTGACACAACACTTTGCTAACAAGAGATAATTTTCTTTACCATGTTTCAATCAACGTGAGTTTGACATTTCCAAATTTTATCTACATGTATCTTTTTTTTTCAACGTACCAAAGTCTGATACGAAATGGAAGTCGAATTCCTTGGACACAACTGACATAAAATGGAAAGCAAAATTTTGCAGAAAAAGTAACATACCCTGAAAGGAAGGATGTTCAATTTCTCTAGCCCAGGGGCCATGCTGAGCACCTTCTTCCCATGATCAGCATCATAAAGGTCCCTCTTTTCAGTTGGATGTCCCATTCCAGCAGGGTCTCTTCCCACAATGTAGAAATTGGCCCCTGCATTTATCCTAGATTTGGCATGCCATTGCACTTCTGTTGGACCCGCGTAATGCATTGGAGATGGAAAAATGGCAACAACTGTGGTCTCAGGGTTCAGAATGCCTTCTTCAAGCACCTGTAGATGACTTCTTGATGTTACAATTTAGCTATATAATGTGATATATATATATATATTTGAAAGGTATATTATATGATATATTCGAGTGTCAGTATTAGCAATTAACTACTGCTCATGAGATATGACTAACCATGTTACAAAGACTAATCGAAAAAAGGTTTCATTTTCATCCTTCTTTTCAAGTGCTGAACTAGCAACTTTTCTACTGTGCAAAGTTTGAATGGCACAACAAGCAGCAAGTATCTATTTATAGTTTTAGGCTTGCATAAGTTGCATTGCATATAAACAAAGAGTATTGCAGATAACTAACCTTTTCATGCTGCTTCATTCTCCAATTAAGTGGAACATCATCTGCTTTTGTGAAGCCTCCCAAGGGATGAAGCAAAAGAATAGGATTCTTGTAGCCCATTTCCAAAAGATGTCTACGAGTATCAGTCATAAGCAAGGCATGCCCATTGTGGACAGGATTTCTGAGCTGGAAGGCAAATACTGCATCAGCGTTGCGCTTACTGAATTCTTTACGAAGTTGTGCAGGTGACAGACGGTATTTATCTAGGCCATCATTGTATGTGATTGGCTGTAGAACCTCCAAGTCACCACCAATAAGCCAGTCTCCAGCATTTGTAATAGCCTCATCAACATAAGGCAGTCCACATGCAGTCGTACCCCATGTCCTAGCGATTCTTTCTTCTTTATTATGCTTGTAAATCTCTATGCTGGCAAAGAACAGAAACTGTGAGATCACATGTGAACATCTATTTTTGTTAATGGATTATAAAGGGATACAGAACCAGGGGAAAACATGTTTTTAGTAAGCATGGATTGATTAGATTTTCACAGAAGCTAGCACCAACGGCAAAATGGCACTCAATTTATTTAAAATCATGTATTGTAAAAAGCAATAAGGGATTCTTCAAACATCAAAACCAAGGTTTCCAACAAGGTGTTATTTTCTAGGATATAAATACAAAGCACATTGCACAATTCATTTCACAACCCTCTTTAAGATCCAGCCTCCTTCCTTCTATGTGAATGGGTGTGATTACATGGGTTGTACAATTCTCAAGTTCTAGTTTGTAAGTTAATGAACAGACAAATCAGCATACTTTACTTCCGGGAGGCATCTCAGCAATGACAGTGTGTTTTGTGTTCAAGTGGAATAAATTGTCCAAGATCTGGGAGGGATTCTTCTTCACATCAACTCATATTTTGTTTTTAATTCTATCCATGTAAAACTACTACTCAATCGAGAACTATATGTGTAGAAATTACAAAGCAGGAAGTTAAGACCAAATCGAGATTGCTGGACTAAAACCTCGATAGAGCTCAGACTCCCTTACTCGTTCAAGATGGCAATGGGCTTGTCGGCGGAGTCCACCAGGGTGACCTTTCTCCCGTCCCCAATGTCCCTCTTCTTCTCGTCGTCGATAGCCAACACGATGGGCACCGACATGTTCACGACCGACCCATCCACTGATCGGCGAGAGTTGAAATGAAGTGATTGGAGGAACTCGGCTTCTCTCATGAACCCTCTGAGGGGGCTTGCCCAGCCCTCGCTCAGCACATGCACCCACTCCAAATCAATCCTAGACATCTTAATCCTTGGCCCTGCTGCCAACGCTTCCCGCCTCTTCATGTCCCTCGCCGGTCCCTCCGGTACCACAAGCTCTACCAGCTTCCCACCGTCAGGATCGATCAAGCTGCCGGAAACTCTGCTGCTCCACTTCCTCCGCCCGGGGGGGATCATGTTGGGCGGGATTCGGCCGCAATTCCCGAGCTGACATTTCTGGGTCTTCTTGATTGGGCTGGATGAGTTGATGGCTATAGCGAAAAGGGTCCCCGTGGAAGCCATTTCTGCGGAATAGGACCCAGAAAGTCTGAAGCTTTATGGAGGAAAGAAAGGGTGTCACTGAATCCTACATTGGATTGATAAACCCACGCTTAAATTCAATAACAAAGAGAGAACCAACCAAACAAACATACCAACAAAAAAAAGGCACGGCTTTTGGGTCTTTGACGGGCGGGAAAATGTGATCCAAACGATCAACATCACTCACCTGAGAAAGCCGAAAGCTTTTATTTCTCAGTTGATAAATACAATTACAGGAGGACTTGGTAAGATCCTCCGGTGAATGGAGAACGAAACAGAACCCGGAAAGGTTGGTGGATTTGCAGCATTTGTAGTGTTTTGGAATGATGATTGATGGTATGGAAATCTTGAGTTTGACCCACAGATGAGATGAGCTTAGACGACTGGTGTGAGAGGATGAACCTGGACGGCTTTTGGAAGAGGGTGATGAATCCAGACAGCTTCTTTTCTTCTGGGCGAGTGAAACGAGAATTCCAAGTTTGCTTCCGAGAGAGGGAACTGCAGGTATTAATTTTAACGTAAATTTTTTTATTATATTATTTATTATATAATTTTAATTTTATTTAATTTTTAAAGTTAATTCTTCTAGTGAAAATATTTTATAAAATTGAGCATGGTCGAAAATTATTTTTTTTAAAATGATCATCGCTGTAATTTATAAGTAGATTTTATTGGAAACGAATTAAGAATAAAGATGTGTTTAGTATAATTTTTTTAGTTTTGAGAATTTGGTAGAATTAAAATTGAAGTTATTTTTTCAAACAGTTGAAATTATATGATAATTTGGATGATAAAAATTATATATTAAAATTTATATAATAATAATGATATTAAGAGTAATTTTAAAAGTTAGAAGAAATTAAAAATAAATGAAACTTATGTTTCAACTATTTATCAATCAATGTTTGCAAAAATTCCAATGTAAATTTCAACATTCTCCATTTTCTTGGTCTGTTAATTTTTTTATCGATAAATGTCATATATGTACATCTAGATGATTTCTTTTATTTTTTAATAAATAAATTTCAGTTTAAATGTAAGATAGTATCTGTACATTTACGAGAGACGTCGTAACATATACAGCATTTCAACCTTTTTTTAAATTCATGAATCGAGCAATGGATTGGGTGGTTTTTTAATAATGCCTTTTTATTTTAACATTAGATTTTTTTACCTTATTTTAAATTTTTTTTCTCTGATTTTTTTTTTACTTGAGTCTACCATTTCCTTTTTAATATTTTAGCTTTTCAACTTCTAATTTACTTATTTTTTAGTTTGTAATTTTATTTTTTTCCCGAGTTCAAGATGTCTTCGAATTTGATAGATTTCTAGTTTGTTTTTCGATCTTGTCTCAAGTTCAAAAAATAAAAGAAGGTAAATATTTGTTAGGTACACCGAGGAATCATTATAAATATTGAATTACGATTTTGTTTATTTTAGACATTTGTACAGTACAATTATATAATAATTAACAATAACAAGAAGTGGAACGCCTCGTAAGTCAAAAATTTGCTGCGCGTGTTCTATATGTGGTTTTTTAAATTTTATTAGGAAACACGTAAACGTTATGGATTTGTCAATTATACTATAATAAGCAAATACGGAATATCATCTCATTAAAAATTTCATTTTTTTTTTTGTTGCAATCCGGTGTTAGATTCACCGAGTAAAAAAAGGTTGAATCGTGAGAAAATTAGATATGATCAAGAGGTGATTAAGTTGATTAATGAAAATGGAAGGTCAGCCCAAATGTTGGCAAAAGTGGGCCTTAAACAAAACGTCATGGACTATTTATAGGATTCGGCCCACTCAACCTTGCCGCTAGAAATTATTTCTGCACTCGCCGCAACAACTCCGATGGGCCCCCCAGCCCACTATTAAGTAGCTGCGGTGATCGTTTCGCTCCCCAAAACACCCAAAAAAAAACACAGATGATGGATTCTCGTGCACTCACGTGACGTCTCGTCTCGTATGATTAGGCCCCCCCTTGTTCACTGTTTTCCGTGAGGAAGACAAATTTTTATTAATATTTGAATTCCAATAAATATAAAATTAATATTATCACATAATAAATCTGTACATGTTGGATCCACGCACCATCCTTTCTGTACATGATGAATCTGTGGATTCACAGGAATCGACATCATCCACGCATACCACCACTGTAATCAATCAAAGTCCCCATGCTTAAATAGATTGTTTAATCAACTTATGGTCTTTCCCATGAATAAAAATACCACCTTTTGGTGGATGCCACTGATTCCAACATTCTCTCCCCCACAAACAAAGCAATGGTAGATTAGAAAAATAGTTTATGCATGCTCAGATCACTCCCATATACATGAATGGAGAATACAGATCGACGAATATAATGAATATTGTATGGGTTAAGACCATGCCAACATGCGCGCACTGAAGCAATATATATGCATGGTTTATGATTATTCTAAATTGCCGTTTATGATAAAGCAGTAGTTGATCCATCGAACACGTCGACCTTGTCACCCTTGCCTTGTCAGGCAAAGAAAAGGGGACGCAAAAATGAAATGAAAAAAGGTTTTGCCTTTATGCAATAGATCTTTTGTTTCGATTTCAGAAAATGAATTAAGTTTAAACACTGCAAGCTTTACTTTTCTTAATTACCGTTCTAGAATTGACCGTATCCGACGAGAATGATAAAGGACAAAATAATTGAACTTGTCAAATGTGGGAGGGCATAAAGCCATAAACCCATTTCACCATTCCCCCAGTCAATGCAGGGCCCCCGGTCAATGCAGGGCGTGATGGGTAAAAGGTAATCAAATTACATAAGGTAGAGGCTGATGCCAAGAAAAATATATAAAGCAACTGCAGCATTCAGCAGTAACATGGTCGTCCATGCTTTTGGCAAAAGAGTCCTCTCTTTTCTATCTCTAAGAACTTTAGTGTGGTGAGAGGGATGGGTAAGAGAAGGAGAGGGTGTCTGTGAAACAATGGCAGACTGACAGACCTTGAGTGGAGGAAGAAGGCCTGTGAGACGAGCAGAGCCTGCGGAGAGAGAAAGAGGGCTGGAGAGGTCGGGGTGTGGGGGGCCATGAGCACGCCTGGCCATGGGATATGGAGGCACGCCGAACGCAGCATGGGGAGATGCACAACCCGAGGAGGAAGCCAGGCAAAGCCAAGCCAAATAGGTTTTTTTTTTATCACTTCTCTAATTTAACTTTACGATAACATTTATATTTTTTAATTTACTTTTTTTATTATTAAAATTATTATTATTTTTATTTTATCTTAAAATTATTATCTAAAAATTACTTTTTTATACTTTAGAATGCGAGAGTGAATAAAAAAAATAAATTGTTGGATTAAAATTCAAACCAAACTATTACGGATTCCTCCAACAAAGTACAGTCTCCATGGATCAAGCTTCCATCTTTTCATGCGGTTCGCTTTTCCAGAGATAAACACATATAAAAGTTTTAAAATTTGGGGATTTGACGATGGGATATATCATATCATAACACATACATACGTGGTTTGAACAAGGAAGAAGTCCTTATCTTCTTTAACCAAAAATAAAGCTAGGTGTCTGAAGTGATCGAACGTGGCCCGTGTAATCTATCCTTCAATGATGGATGGGAATATAGAACGCTGTTATGATTGTGATGAATCTCGTGGTGGCCACCAACATTTCAGTGCGTTGCCTTGTCCATCAAAAACGAGCAACCCAAGCTTTACCGATCATCAACGCGAGGGAGATCAGTGCGCATGTTTCGTGCCTTTCCTCATCATAAAGTACCTGCTTAATTATTGCTTTGGTTTAGACAGATAATGTCTTCTTCTTCTTGATGACGGTTCAGTTTTAGCATTACCAACAGTTGATTCAAATTTCAAGCGAACCATTATCGTTGGTTTGGTTAATCGCTGATCCTTTCTGAATCGAGCACCATCCTAGCTCATTGCTTTTGACAAGTGTTTGATTTTGTCATTTACCAACGTATATACCCATTCAATTCACGATACATGATCCCTACAAGCTCTGGAAAACCAAGTAAATACTAGAAGAGTCTTCCTAGTTTGACAGTGCCAGTGGCGGTATCTTTTTCCACGCTTCTTGAAATTAAGCATCTCAAGTCTATCAAATGAAAGAATGACCAGTTCAAAGATTGGGTATGAAGCAAACATCGATCACAGCAGACTGGTAGCATTGGTAGATGAGGAGAGGAGCATCGGCGAGGATCAACGAATATGGCGTTGCCACGGGAAATTAAACTTTTATTTGGTAAAATAGTAGTTTACGTTTTTCTAAAATCAATATAATTTTTAAGATAAAAAAATTTCTTTCAGAAAAAATTATAATTTCGTTACATTATTTATTAAAAAATATATTTTATGTAATAAATTTTTTTACAAATTTCATAGACAAAACCTAAATTGACGATTACGATGAGTACTGAGGAGGTTGGCAAGTGGGTTCCACTTTGGAAGTGAACTACTGCTCGATTTATCTGCTCTTTGGTTACGGAAATTCCATAGATTTTGTAATATTTATTCGAATTTAAATTCCATAGATAAGAAAATATTAATCGCGTTATAAATTATCAGTGAAACCAGCCGAGTAGATTTTGTTTTTTTCGAATCCAACTGGTCAATACGATCGGATTAGAAGTTCAGAGATGAAGACAAACATTTCCAGCAACGCGGATATCAAAAAAAACTCTGATTATTAAAAGCTTAAACAGAGCATGCAAGCTCTGGTCTTGAACCCAAGGGACACACACACACACTCTCTCTCTCTCTACGGTAACGAGCGTTGGGCCTACGACTTCCCCAGAAACCACCAGGTGGTCCTATTTTTTCGTAAGATGTTAGAGATAGGTATTGATATCTCTCCGTGCTCGGAGGACTGCAAGTTCGAATTATTCTTCTTCCAAGTATATGATGATTGCTAGCAACCCAATGGCCAACTTTTCCTTGCCTCCCTTTCTCTCTCTAACGCAAAATTGTCACATTTTGCCCCTTGGATATTTGAAAGATATGCGTACAAGTTTTTTTTCCGCCCTGTCTGCAAAAAGTACAGGAGCTGCAACGTTTGAGAAAGTAGAGGTAGATCTTTCTTCTTTTCCTTCACCCGCTTTTTACACGTGATTAAAGAAAAAAGAAAGCCCACAATGGCGTTGCATGCGCATGGGATTCACCACACCATCGATATGTTATATAAATCCTGCTCCTCCCTCACATGCTTTTGCAAGTGCTATATATTGTCCAGTGGCATTCTGGTCTTGGGTAAGTTGTCGCTGATGATGCCGTAAGGATGATTTCTCCCCCTCTCTAATCTTTTACTTGCGTTTTTTTATCATAATGATCCTTTTGGTCTCTTCTTCTTCTTCTCTTTTTTCTTTTGTTTGCTATTCAATTGGCTTTTCTGTTGTTGCCATCCTCACATTTGGTGGCTTTCAGGCTCGGCTCTGATACCTTGGATCATTTTTGGATTGAGCTTGTGTGGTTGCTGTTCTAATAAATGTTCTATCATTCTTCATTCCTTCATGGATTGCAACTTAAAGCTTTTTTTTGGGTAAAACGATGAGGGGCATGTAGGGCTCAAATTTTCTAAAACTGGTGGGATTTCTACTCCCCTTTATAAGAAAGATTTAAATGATCCCCCAACTAAATGAGATTGGAGACATTTCTCGCTTATGAAATAGGAACGGGTCCAAAATTTGATTGAAGATAGTTTTAACTTTTACTCTAAACAGACTGCTCAGAGAGCATAGACCAAGGACTCTGCTTCACCCGTCGTTTTTGTTATCACTCAATTTCCTTCTTTAATTTATTCTCTTGAATCATTCAGCCAATTGGCTGTTGCATTTCACTTCTGGCTGACTTTCGTTTCTCCCTTCCATGACTCTTCTAGAGCTTATAAACAGCCAATGAAGTAACACTCCATTTGTCGCAGGCTTTGAGGAGCCATGACTCTAAGGCAGATGGATAGTCCCAAGCGGAACGCTGTGATCAAGGCCCAAGTCGCCAACTCCTTGAATCCTGCGCCAAAGCTTCCCAAAGCAAGTGAGAACGGCAAAGCACCACCTTCTCAGGACACCCCAAATGGGAACACACACCACCCAATTCCTACGGCTGGGAAGGGCAGAGGAAGGAGGAGGAGGAGAGCGAGGAAAGCTGGACAAGGCAGTGCCACATCACCTCCTCTTCCAGTCGAAGAGTGCGGGCCACAAGATGGGCATGCTGAGAATGATGTTCACAAGGGTGGAGTGGAGATGAGTTCACCTTCGTCGAGCAAAGCTCTCAGATTCGCTGGCAGGCCTGGGCTAGGACAAGCAGGGACCAAATGCATAGTGAAGGCCAACCACTTCTTCGCAGAGTTACCTGAGAAGGACCTAAACCAGTATGATGTAATATATGCTCGTTTAATCTTACTAACTATTTGAAGCTTAGTTAGAGAATAATTATCTGCCATTAAAGGTGATGGTGTTTTAATAAGCTGCATGACCATTTTAATTAGCCTCTAGTGTTGTTGGCATGATAATTGTTATAAAATTTCCTTTCTTTTAAATATGCAAGTGTGTTTTAATGATCTGCATGCTTATTTTTATTTAGCTTTAGGGTTGGCATGATATTTTTCATGCCCATTTAAAAGTTTTGTTGTTCATTGAATAGCATCCAAAATAGGTATTGTTAATCACACTAGCGTTTATAATGGATGTCTAGTGAGTAGTGACATTACCTGATCCAAGGTATGAAGAAGTCCTATGAGTGTGTGTGTGTGTTTTGTTTTTTCTTCTGAAACTAAAAGTTCAATGCATGTTGGGACTGATTGAAATGTATGACAACCACAAAATTACGTTAATATAAATAAATAAAAATACTGGAAAATAGTAGATGTGAAGCATAACAGTAAGGGCTTCAATCCTAGTTGGAGTGTTACACAATCATTACAATAAGATAATTTCAAAATTGAACCAAAAAAAGCTAAAGTTTTAAGAAAATAAACTAGAAGAGATGGCCGTCAGAAGCTTGCCTTGGGTGGTCATTGAAGGTGCTTTGACTTTGCCAACTCTCATGCCATGAAAAACATATCATACCCATTGTTGGTAAGAACTTGCAGTGGAAAACACTATAATTTGAGTTTGTGACTACTTAGATTGAAAGGAGTACAATAGGCATATGAACAAACGACAAAATAAATGATAAACAATGAATAGTAAAATAAAACAGTAAGCATTGAATGATAAAATAAACTTATAGAAATTGAACAATAAATTACAATAATATACTATGACATGAGATCATGCACAAAATAACATGAATAAAACTTTTGTGTATTCCTTTGTCTTTCCCTTACGCCTACATTTCCTAATTCTTCCTTGAGAGCTAAATCATTGAAACAAGGAACATTTAATCATAAATTTCGGTGGTTAATCCTTGGACCACCTATTGCAATAAGAGTGCATACAGTCCCTCACAAGAGTAGACATATCTTCGATCACTTCAAAATTTATATTCGATAAAAAAAGAGGATGAATTGGTTCACAACACTAATTTTTAACCAATTTTAATAGCTCAATTAATCAGGAATAATAGCATTTAGCTTTCATCAGGATTTGAATCTCAGTGAATGCAAAAATCAATAACAATACAAAGTTCTTTAGGCTAGCTAGTACTACCTTATATGGGTTGGTAATTCAATACAATGGGTCTATTTCAACCATTCATTAAAATTGATCGTATTATGCAATTAAACTCAGGTATTTCATTAATCAATGATTCATTACTGATAAATCATTGCACTTAAACATCATAAAATGGTAATTTGAATTTGCAGGAGAAGAAACAGTGGTTGTATTATCATATTGTGATTTTTTTTTTTGCTCACATGTTCAACGTTCATTTTGAATAGGCTTTTGGGAGAGAGATGAAGAAAATGTAGAAGAAGTAAAAAATACTTTTCTTGCAGGTTACCATAAAGCCTGCAGTGACATCGAGGAGTGTCAACAGAGCCATCATGGGAGAGCTTGTGAAAATTTACAAGGATACTGATCTTGGGATGAGGTTGCCTGCCTATGATGGAAGGAAGAGCCTCTATACTGCTGGGGCACTGCCCTTCACATCTAAAGAGTTTAGCATCAAGCTTGTGGTTGAGGACGATGGCATCAATAGCCCCAAGTAAGGCATGAAGTGGCATTTTTTCCCATCATGTAGCTTGGAATACCACATACTTCAATCTGTTCTCCTAAACAATGAAATATAGGACAACAATGATGAACGCGAGCATATCTATTTCAAATAATGGAAGACCAATTTTTAGGCACATTTACTGACAATGAATAAATTCTTAGAAATTTTAATACAGGAATAATGTGAACCAAAATTAACGAACAAACGTCAAATATAGTTAAATTACCAAACCATTTTCTTCTATTAATTGCAATGAATCTATTGATGCTGCTCTCATAGCAGGAGGGAAAGAGTTTACCAAGTGGTTATCAAATTTGCTGCTCGTGCAAGCTTGCACCAGTTAGGTGAATTTCTAGCTGGAAAACGTGCAGATGCTCCTCAGGATGCACTTCAAATACTTGACATCGTCCTGAGAGAACTATCAATCAGAAGGTTTTTCAGCACATTTCTATTATTTAGTTTAATTTTTCCAAGTTAGTGCTGCTGTTTTTGGTTCCAGTTTGGCTCACTTCTTTTTTTTCTTTGCCTACAAATGAAGGTATTGTCCCATAGGGAGATCATTCTTTTCTCCTTCTATAAGAGTGCCACAGCGGCTTGGTGAGGGACTGGAGTCATGGCGTGGCTTCTATCAGAGCATAAGACCTACTCAAATGGGCCTATCCCTAAACATTGGTAAACATGTGTTAAGCATTTATTATAGGTTATTGATTTATCCTACAACTGAACTTAATCTGTTATTGTACATAGACATGTCTTCAGCGGCATTTATGGAACCACTTCCTGTGATTGAGTTTGTTGCACAGATTCTGGGAAAGGATGTATCTTCTAGGCCATTTTCTGATTCAGACCATGTTAAGGTACTGTTACATGAGCTGTGCTCTGTATTTTTCCTCTTTTGAATCTCAAGAATCATCTGGAAATTCTTTATGCAATGCAAGCCAGGTCAAAAAAGCCCTTAGAGGAGTAAAGGTCGAAGTGACACATAGAGGGGATGTGAGAAGAAAGTACCGAATTTCGGGATTAACATCACAGCCAACCAGAGAACTTATGTAAGCTACTAGTCCACTCCAGCATATTGCTAGTACAATGTAGATTAATGGAAGTGAATAGCCGTAGATAAACATGATTGGTTCTTACAATGCAATAATGCTAAAATTACAGTTGCTTTTTTATTTGAAAAACTAAACTGGAAAAGCAGTTGACATGACTTATCATACAGGTTTCCTATTGAAGAAAATTGCATGAAGTCAGTGGTTGAATATTTTCGGGAGATGTACGGATTCACCATACGACACATTCATCTTCCTTGCCTTCAAGTAGGGAATCAGAAAAAAGCTAATTATTTGCCAATGGAGGTAAAATAGTTCATCTTATTTGGCATTCCAATAGCTTTGCAAATAAAATATAACTAATTCTCAATTGCAAAACTATAGGCCTGCAAGATTGTTGAAGGGCAGCGGTATACTAAGAGGTTGAATGAAAAGCAAATTACTGCTCTTTTGAAAGTTACATGCCAGAGACCAAGGGATAGGGAGAATGATATTTTGCAGGCAAATAAACTTTGTTTTTCTGTCAACAGATTTATATCAAACATTTACTTGTTTAATATTCCTTCAAACAAATATACAAAGAACTACTAGGTGTGATTTACATTGAAAGATGAAGATATTCTTGCAGACGGTTCAACATAATGCTTATGATCAAGACCCATATGCAAAGGAATTTGGGATCAAAATTACTGAAAAACTAGCATCAGTCGACGCTCGAATTCTCCCTCCTCCTTGGGTAAGATTTATATTTTACATCATAGTTCTGCCAATTTTTCCTACACTTACAAACCTTATTAATTGGATTGGTTTTTCAGCTTAAATATCATGACACCGGAAAGGAAAAAGATTGTCTACCTCAAGTTGGTCAGTGGAACATGATGAACAAGGTATTACCTTCTTTGCCAATTTGTTACACATATGTTCTGGAACGAAATGCAGTAGTTGATGTACAATTCATCACACTCACATGTTTAAGTCTTGTATTTCAATAGAAAATGATCAATGGAAGTACTGTTACCCGATGGGCATGCATAAATTTTTCTAGGAGTGTCCAAGAGACCATAGCTCGTGGATTTTGCAATGAATTGGCCCAGATGTGTCAAGTCTCTGGCATGGTAGGCACTTTGGTCTCTCAATGTCTAGTTTCGGTTTCTGTGACAATATTTATTTGATTATTTTTGTGGTTTAATAGGAATTTAACCTCGAGCCTGTCATTCCAATTTACACGGCTAGGCCAGAAAATGTTGAGAAGGCTTTAAAGCATGTGTATCATGCATCAATGAATGCTCTTAAAGGGAAGGAGCTAGAACTTCTGATAGCTATTCTTCCAGACAATAATGGTTCTTTGTATGGTATAAGAAGCTCTTGATTCCTTCATTGTGTGTCTCAGAAATGCCACCCAGTTCCATTTAGCTGGCACTTTTTTATACTTGCAGGAGACCTCAAGAAAATATGTGAAACTGATTTGGGTTTAATATCACAATGTTGTCTCACAAAGCATGTATTCAAGTTAAGCAAACAGTACTTGGCTAATGTATCCTTGAAAATCAATGTTAAGGTAATGGAATCTGCGAATACTTCATCTTCAGCCATAGGGATATGATTCATAAATCATAATCTCCATTTCTATGCAGATGGGTGGGAGAAATACCGTTCTCATGGATGCAATCAGTTGGAGGATACCATTAGTTAGTGATATACCAACTATAATATTTGGTGCTGATGTAACTCATCCAGAGAATGGAGAGGATTCAAGTCCATCCATTGCTGCTGTACTGACAAATCAAATTATATTCCACTATTATTTCACAAGAAAATGTTGCATATCTTGTTTTCTAATAAGTGTTTTCTATGATGCAGGTAGTAGCTTCTCAGGATTGGCCAGAGATTACAAAATATGCAGGATTGGTATGTGCCCAAGCACATCGTCAAGAACTTATTCAGGATTTGTACAAAACATGGCATGACCCAACACGAGGAACCATACATGGTGGCATGATTAGGTATATGAAATGTCTTAAATGCTTGGAAAGAGCTTAATTAAAAACATCTGGAGTAATGAAAAGATTTGAATCAATATGCCGACAAAGTAGCTAACAAATTTAGAAATGGTGTTAGGACAAACAGACTTTCTTTCTTTCTCATTTTTTACTAGGTTCGTTCCTGATTAATAATGTCCATTTTTCCAATGAAGGGATTTGCTTATTTCATTTCGGAAGGCAACAGGTCAAAAACCATCAAGGATTATATTCTACAGGTAAGGTATTTTCAACAATTTAACATTAACCGTATCTTGGATTTGCAAAGGGTGACATCTCAAGAGAAAAATTTGACAGGGATGGGGTCAGTGAAGGACAATTTTATCAAGTCCTTCTCTATGAACTAGATGCCATTCGCAAAGTAATGACCTACTTTTTCCTAGTTGAAACTCATAAATAAAAACGTATCTTTATTAATAAAAGTCTGGGAACAAAGAAACTGACATATTTGCAATCAGGCATGTGCTTCTCTTGAACCAAATTATCAGCCACCAGTTACTTTTGTTGTTGTTCAAAAGCGACATCACACCAGGCTATTTGCCAATAACCATAAGGATAGGGCAAGCACTGATAAAAGTGGCAACATCTTGCCAGGTTAATAGATTCTTTTAGTTGTCAAGTCCTTTTGTATCATTAAAAATAACTTATTTTCTGTGTGAAAACACCTGTAATTTATTTTTTTAGGGACTGTGGTTGATTCCAAAATCTGTCATCCTTCGGAGTTTGATTTCTACCTTTGCAGTCATGCTGGCATTCAGGTAATTTTCGGATGTGCCAAAACAAGCACCTTTTGGGTTATTAGATGGTCGTATGGATTGTGACAAAGTTTTATGAAGTTGTTTACTAATGAAAAGTCATGTTAACTACTGAACTAATTTCTTTCCATGCACACAATGTTCATGTGTAAAGAGGGAAATCAGGATGCTTTTATGTAACTGTTTGTTCTGTGAAATATTGTGTTTTTCTGCATGCAAATGTTCTGTGCAATCCTGCCTTTTCTTTGGTCAACAACTAAAGACACGATTATGGCTCCTTTCTGTCAATATACAAATGAAACAGGGAACAAGTCGGCCAGCGCATTATCATGTGCTATGGGATGAAAACAACTTCACAGCCGATGGAATGCAATCACTGACAAACAATCTATGTTACACGTGAGTGTATATGAATCTTTTCTGATATTTCTCACCAATTTTGTTTATTGGATTTCACAATTGAACGTTTAGAAGTTGTCTGTTACAGATATGCAAGGTGCACAAGATCTGTCTCTGTTGGTAAGGCACCAGTTGATTCTGCAAATCATTGACAAATAACCAAAAGTTATAAGTCATAAGACAACGTGCTTAAATGTAGTTATTGTAAGATTGCCTTCTGAAAAGAAGATGGACTCAGTCAGTGATCTTTCATTGCAGTTCCTCCCGCGTATTACGCTCATTTAGCTGCATTTCGTGCTCGGTTCTATGTTGATTCCGAATGTCAAGAAAATGGCCCAAAGAGTGGTGCATCTCAAACTAAATTCACGAGGGACTCTGGCGTACGTCCGTTGCCTGCCCTCAAGGAAAATGTGAAGAGGGTGATGTTTTACTGCTGAGACATGATGGGCATGCAAGAGAAACTGTAAGATCAAGATAAAAAACATCATTGATGATTCACTAGTGTGCTCCCTCTGTTTGTATATAGTTTGTCATTCTGTATATAGGCTTGTTTGCTCTCCTTCTGTTTGTTGTCTGCTGTAGCTAACTTTTTTCAAGCAAAATATGATGTGAAGCACCAACACATGCTATTACTACAAGCTCCAAGGGAAAATCTCAGATCATTGTAGGATCTATAATGATCACTACAGTGATCTAGGTCTGGATCGACATCCTGTCCAAACCATTGTACGTAAATATCTTAGTTCTATTTCTCATCTTTTTCAGACCGTGAATCAGAATGACAGCGAATTTACATGTTCTCTGTCTCCATTTTTTATGTCTTTAGAAACTTCAGCTAAAGATTGTATTTGATGTATAACAGGTTAACTGAGGTGGAACTCTCTCCACTCTTATTTTCATAGTCTATGATCTCCTTAGGTTTTGAGATTATCTGAATGGTGACAACTGTTGTGGAATTTATACTTTTCATATTTCATTTTTACTTTTTACAAATGAATCAATAAATGAATTTTTTGAAATTTCACTTGAAAAATTTTCAATTACAGTTGAAAAAGACAACAGTAACAGAAAAATATTGAAGCGGTTCCAAAAAAATTGTTTGCTAACAAGGAAAATTTTCTTGACTTTTGATGCTTATAGAAATCGGTAAGAAATAAGAGAAAAGAAAAGATTAGATTGATTCATTAACAAAGATAAGACCTCTTTGCATTCCAAATATTGGCATTTTAATTAGACTAAACTTCTTTAATTATATCAACATTAGCCGCACTAATATCAAAAAGATATTTACAATCAAAGATCATGTTATTTCTACTAAATAATAAATTGGCCGCAGATCTAAAACAAAAGTGTGCCACACGGAATTGTTAAAAAGAAATTTACATTTAAAAGAAATAATATTTAAAATATCATGGTAAAAAAATATTTATTACTTTCCAAGCGTAAATGCATCATTACCTTGCGAATTTTTCTTTCTTTCCTCGTTGTAAAATCCACTCCGATGGACCCTATACATTGACATCATCTTCGCGCTCATTCCGTTCCTCCGTATTCTCACTCTTCTCAGCCTTCTACCACATCCCGTCCTTCCGCATCCGCCTTTCCTTCGGAACGTCGTCCACCACCCAACGCTCCCTCGTCCGACGGCGATTGACGGACGTTCTTCTACGGTCTTCTCCGTGCTTCTAGTTATTTTGCGGGAAGAGGTACTGAGCATTGCCTATTTTCCTCGTTTCCTTCGTCCTTCCTGTAATGTTGTGTGATTTTCGCGATTGTTCACCGATGGTGAGGGGTTTTGTTCTTTCCAGGGCTTAGGATGTAATGACCAAAAATGTGTACTGTTGTTATGCAGGTGTCGGGTCGGGTAGTCGGATAGTTGCGAAGTTGATGTATGGAAGGAGGGTGTGTGAATGTTTTGAAATAGCCACTTGGAGAGAAATTGTAATTGCTTCTTTTCGAATAGTTGCAAATCTTAATTTTTCTGTGTTCTATTTTTACAGAATCGTCGTAGATCAAACGTCTCAGCACTGCTACCAGTTGCGATCGGCTCGTCGAGGACTTGAGTCTCGCAAACTGTTGTCGCAATCCAAAAGCCGTGCGAGTTGGAGGAGTAAATTGGACACGATTGGAAAGCGAACAACTGACTATGGAACTGATCCGGCAGCTAGATCCGGCAACTGACTATGGAACTGACTATTAATCTCTCGGTCGTCACTCGTCACGCACGCGGGCGCGACTGTGAATTGGACAGAAATAATGGACGATTATTCATCCGTGCAAGTGTCTTTCCAAGGGATGCATACGGCATTTGCACTTAATTACATCACGACAGAATAAAGCCTTCGAAGCAGGGCAGAGGTGAAGGAGAGGGGGGAGTATGACACCTCCCTCTCACTTGTCACTTGGGAGACACATCTCTGTCAAATGTTACACTTGGAATAAATTTTTTAACTTTTCTTTCCAAAAGCTCATGTCATTAGGAGTAATTTTGAGATTAAGAGTAATAAGATTAATATAAAAAAATTATTTAAAAATTCACTCGTATCATTATCACATTAAAAATAATTTTTAAATTTAAAAGTGAACTTTCCGAACGAAGCCAAAATCACACCGGCCTCCCCCAGGCATATGTACGTACATGCACCCGACGTCCGAAGTTGTACCGATCACGTGATACCAAGTGAAGAATCAGAAAAGATAGGCGGCAATGACGCCAACATATATATATTGCACTATTATTAATTTGAATGTCATTAAAAATATATATTTAACTTATATTAAATCTCAGTTATTCATTAATAACATTTATCAAGAAAAAATAAGCTTACATAAAAAATAATAAGTAAAATTAAGATTTTTATATCATTATCAATCTTTTTTTATTAATCAATTAATTTTAATAAAAAGAAATTTACATGATATCAAAATCAGTCTATACATATTATACATAGAATATTCGAATAAAAGGCTGACAAGTATTGAGATGTATCGGTAAAAAATAGTTTGATTTACATTAAAAATGAAGAGTGGAACTAATATTTTTATATCACTTAATAATCAAGGTAAAATCCACAACATTCGTGAGACACCAACATTGCAATATTATTTGAATGTCATTTTTGTTGGCATGCCAATTTCCTTTCCAACTTTAATTTGAATGAATTTAGATATTAATGATATATACCTCATGTATTAGCTAATGAATGTTAAAATAGTGAAAGAGCCCTTGAACATTAATCGGCCTTGCAAATGCCTAATTTCAAGGACCTTGTGATAAAACAAGACAATTTTTGGAAAATCGTTCACAATCATGGGGATCTATATATGTTGCTTGACATTTTTATAATAAATTTGAACCAAATATGACCATCAAACTAAACTTTTTTAAGTTTGACTAGTATAAATAATAAGCTTGTTAACGATTATTTAACAATATATACTAGCTAGCGTATTTGAATATGCTAACTGAAA
>JAMKPZ010004876.1:0-18845 GCA_024699675.1 Amphibolis antarctica | reverse complement strand
AATGCTACTAGCCCTCCCCACATGCTGTTGGCAAGTAAAATAACCCGACGTTGTCGTGGCTGGTGTACCAAGAGGGGATACCTTACCTAGAGGGAGCCAAAGTTTGTGATCTCCCTCATTGTCAAGTGGCACTTGGGCTAGGTAAAAATGGGGGGTTGGATACTCATTTGCGGAGAGAAGTGATCTCCTGTTGGTATATCGTTACCACTTGGAATCAGCAAAGACTATGGGGACAAGGATGAACCTGGATTACTCACCCTATTCCATCTTTGTGCCATCAGAGTTAAACAAGATGGGTGCTCGGATTCTGGACGTAGAAATCTGGACGTAGTTGATGTCACTCCTAGGGTCGGTAGTTCGTCCTAGAGGTCCGGATAGCACTTCTTGAGTCGGATATGCCGCTTGTTGCTGCAAACTATTCTCACCGTCAGCTGTGGGTATGGCTTCCGGGTATGTCGGATGCAGTAGCCAGTTGTAGGCCGGTTGGACGGTGGGGTCTGTAAGTATTCGGGCGACATGCTGCGGATGGGGGGCCGGGTCATTTTTCGGCTTCCAGGCGTAGTTTCTGGTGAATGGTGAGCTGGTTGTTTCGTGGTTCCAAGACTTAGGAGGATGTGGGCATGTTCCAATGGGTTGTGACCCGGGAAACGAACAAACCTGTGGGGTGAAGTTTTGGGGTAGTTTTGTCGATCCTCTTCCTTTTCCCTTTGGACGGGGTAGGACAGCTAGTGAGTTGGACCTGCTCATCATGTGTGCCTCGTGTGACGTGTAAGTCATACAAGGGAATTCATCGAGGAAAGGAGCGTACCTGTCTGGACCTGATCTCTTGATCAGTCGGTGGAGAGTCAGATGGAGACTTTGGTCACCGGCTTGTCTGAAGGGGGCGGCCACGTGGAGTCCCGCTTGTGCACGTTCTTCACGGTCATGGGGGATTGGCTTCTTGGTTGGCTTGTGGGATGTTGGTCTAAGAAGCCGGTGGCTGGTCTGTTTGGAGGCAGCGACCGCGTGGATCCCCGATCAAACTTGTGTTATTGTTTTTTTTTTTTTTTTTTTTGGTCTTTGGGGTCTGGTCCAGGAAGGTGGTAGCCGGCTCATCTTGAGCCAGCAGCCACGTGGATCCCCAGTTGAACTCGTTTTTCTTAGCTTCGGGGTGGCTAGTTTAGGGAGGCAGCAACCTGCCTATCTGGAGGTGGTAGCCGCGTGAACCCCCGATTGACATCATTTTTCTGGGTCTTGGGGGGCCGATTTAGGGAGGTGGTAGCCGGGTCATCTGGAGGTGGCAGCCGCATGCCCCCCCCCCGTCGACGTCATTTTTCTAGGTCTTGAAGGGGCCGGTCTAGTGAGGCGGCAACCGGCCCATCTGGAGGTGGCAGCCGCGTGAACCCCCGATCGACATCATTTTTCTAGGTCTTGAAGGGGCCGTTCTAGTGAGGCGGCAACCGGGCCATCTCAAGGTGGCAGCCATGTGGCCCCCCCGTCTAACCCATTTTTCTAGGTCTTGAGGGGGCCGGTCTGGGGAGGCAGCAACCGGGTCATCTGGAGGTGGCAGCCGTGTGGCACCCCCTGTCCAACCCATTTTTCTGTGTCTTTAGGGGGGCGGTCTAGGGAGGTGGCAACCGGGTCATCTGGAAGTGGCAGCCGCATGGCCCCCCTGTCCAACCCATTTTTCTGGGTCTTGAGGGGGCCGGTCTAGTGTGGCGGCAACCGGCCCATCTGGAGGTGGCAGCCGTGTGGCGTCCCTGTCTAACCCATTTTTTTGGGTCTTGAGGGTCCGGTCTAGGGAGGCGGCAATCGGGTCATCTGGAGGTGGCAGCCGCGTGGCCACCCCCGTCCAACCTGTTTTTCTGGGTCTTGAGGGGGCCGGTCTAGGGAGGTTGCAACCGGGTCATCTGCAGGCGGCAGCCGCGTGGCCCCCCCGTCCAACCCATTTTTCTGGGTCTTGAGGGGGCCAGTCTAGGGAGGCAGCAACCGGGTCATCTGGAGGCCGCAGCCGCGTGGCCCCCCCCCCCCCGTCCAACCCATTTTTCTGGGTCTTGAGGGTGCCGATCTAGGGAGGCGGCAACCAGGTCATCTGGAGGTAGCAGCCACGTGGCCCCCTCGTCGAACCTATCTTTTATGGGTAGAACTTCTTCAGCTGCGACAAATTGACCGAGCCAAACTCTTATTGGGTGGCTTCATCAAAAAGGTAAATGGCTCCCCCCCTGAGGATCTTGATGATGACGTATGGGCCACACCAGTTTGGGTAGAATTTTCCCGTTGAACCTGTTGGAAAAATGGAACGAAGGACTAGATTACCGGGTTTAAGGAGTCGGGGTTGCACCTTCTTGTTGCATGGTTCAAGGAGCCCTTGCCATTTTTCTTTGATAAGTCTGGGCATGGCTCAACGCCCTCAACCTTCTTTTGTCAAGGAGGTTCAGTTGCAGTAGGCGTGATTCTGACCACTGATCATCAGAGTCCGCTGCTTCTTTGAGGATGCGAAGTGATGGTAGTTCTACTTCCACTGGCAACCCTGCTTCAGACTCGTATACCAGTGAGTATGGCGTTGCTCCAGCAGTGGTCCGTAGGGTTGTCCGGTCGGCCCAGAGTGCGTAAGGGAGGTGGTCGTGCCAATCTTTGTGTGTTTGGACCATCTTTTTAAGAATTCAGACCAGTGTCTTGTTAGCTGCTTCGACCACCCCGTTCATCTGTGGCCTGTAGGGGGATGCTCTTAGGTGACGGATATGGCATTGCTTGAGGTAGCTTGTGACTTGCTTTGCTATAAAGTTGGTGCCGTTGTCGGTCACCACCTCGAAGGGTACGCCATACCTGGTGACAATGTTGTTGCACAAGAACTTCTGAGTGGTAGCTACCGTGACTGTCTTGTAGGAGGTTGCTTCTACCCACCTGGTGAAGTAATCGATGGCCACCAGTATGTACTGGTGTCCATTGGTGGCTGTTGGCTTGATCTCACCTATCACATCCAAGGCCCACATGGAGAATGGCCAAGGAGAAGCCATGTTGTATAGTTCCTTGGGGGGCGCGTGGATGAGGTTCCCATGTACCTGGCACTGGTGACAACGACGGATGTACACGGTGCAGTTTGCTTCCATTGTGCTCCAGTAGTAGCCTTGAAGCATGATCTTTTTCGCCAGGAGGATCCCGTTCATGTGGGATCCACACACACCTTCATGGATTTCCTGCATAATCGTACGTGCCTCGGGTGAGGTTATGCACCAGAGGAGGGTCTGGTTGTGAGATCTTTTGTAGAGCTGTCCCCCGCTGAAGACAGAGCCGGCGGCCAGTCTTGACAATGTTCGTTTGTCTTGGGTGGTGGCCTCTGGGGGGAACTCTCTGGTCTCCAAGAAGGCTTGTATATCTGAATACCATGGGCGGTCCTCTTGCTGTGATTTCCCTAGGTTACTGTCTGGGAACATATAATCGGTATTGTCTGGTTCGTCAGCTAGAGTTGGTTCTCTACGTTGGTTGGCAGTCTGCTGGTTGTTGGAGTAGCTAGCCAAAGGCATAGCTGCAGGTCTGGTGTCGGCCTGTCTAGAGACTTCTGTAACGCGGTAGACGTCCTCGTTGTAGGCTGGTAGGTGAAGTGTTGTGACTTCTTTGACAATGCTCTGCCCCTCTGTGACCGCTACCCATGAGGCTAAGACGGACAGTGCATCTGCTAATGGGTTATGCTTGCGGCTGATGTGTTGGAAGTGGATGAACCGGAAGTCGCTTGCTAATTGCAGTACAAGTTCCTGGTACGGCTGGAGCTTGGGGTCTCGGGTTTTCCACCTGTTGAGGGTTTGAGAAATTACCAGCATGGCATCGCCGAATACTTGCAGATGTGTAACCCGGAGTTCCAGCGCAAGTCGTAGCCCCATGATACAAGCCTCGTATTCTGCCTCATTATGTGAGCATGTGAAGAGAAGCCGCTTGGCTACAGGTAGCATTCTTCCTTGGGGATCCACTAAGACGACCCCTACCCCGCGACCTTTAGTGTTGACTGCTCTGTCGAAGTACAAGGTATGGGGTTTTGGTTGATCAGGATCCAGTTGATCTAGATCTGACTGGTCTGGATTCGGCTCGTCGATGGTGAAGATCGGCTCGTTTGGGAAGGAATCTTCTAGTGGTTGGTAATCTGGTAAGGGATGGTGTGCCAGCTGGTCAGCCATGGCTTGAGCCTTCATGGACTTCTAGGATACGTACCGGATGTTGAACTCTACAAGGAGCATTTGCCATTTTACGCACCTACCAACCAAGGCCGGTTGGTCGAAGAGGTAGTGTAGGGGATCTAAGCGGCTGAGCAACAAAACTAGGTAGACCACTAGGTAGTGTCACAACTTTTTCACCGTCCAGACTAGCGAGAGACAGTACTTTTCAATCAGCTCATACCGTTCTTCTACCTCAGTAAACTTTTTACTGAGGTAGTATATGGCCTGCTCGATTCTTCCGGTGGTGTTGTGTTGGCCCAATACTGTGCCCATGGAGGAAGTTGTTACCAACATGTACAGGAAAAGCGGTTGTCCAGGGTGAGGTGGTACGAGAACCGGCGGCTGGGACAGTTGATGCTTGATGTGGTCGAAGGCGACTTGGCATTCTGTCATCCACGTGAAGCTGGTGTTTTTCTTCAATAGTTTGAAGAAAGGCTCGCAGATCGGCGTGAGGTGCGAGATGAATCGTGCAATGTATTGTAGCCTTCCCAGCAAGCTTCGGATCTGTTGTTCTGTCTCTGGGGGAGGCATATCTAAGATTGCTTTCGCCTTGTCGTAATCTACCTCAATACCTTGTTTGCTGATGACGAAGCCGAGGAGTTTCCCGGTGGTGGCCCCGAAGGTTGATTTTGATGGGTTCAATCTGAGCTTGTCTTCCTTAGGCGCTCAAATAGCCTCCTTAAGTGTTGGAGGTGTTGCTGATGAGTGCGTGCCTTTACTACCATGTCGTCAATGTAGACTTTGACTTCCTTGTGCATCATGTCATGGAAGAGGGTGGTCATGGCTCTTTGGTAAGTGGCACCTGCATTCTTGAGTCCAAATGGCATCACCCTGTAACAGAAGACCCCCCAAGGGGTTGTGAACACGGTTTTCTCCTTGTCTTCTTCTACCATGAGGATTTGGTTGTATCCAGAGAATCCATCCATGAAAGAGTATACCCCGTACTTGGTGGCGTCATCTACCAAGACGTCTATGTGTGGTAGCGGGAAGTAGTCCTTGGGGTTGGCTTTGTTGAGGTCCCGATAGTCGACACACATGCGTACCCGCCCATCTTTCTTTGGGACGAGCACCATGTTTGCCACCCATTCTAGGTAGAAGACAGGCTGGACGAACCGGACATTCAACTGTTTGTGGACTTCTTCCTTCAGCTTCTAGGCCCATTCCTATCTCATCCGTCGAGCTTTTTGTTTCACAGGTTGGGCTTCCGGTTTGAGCAGCAGTTGGTGGACTGCTACCCGTTCGTCCAAACCAGGCATGTCTTCACAATCCCATGCAAACACCTCCACAAATTCATGCAGGAGTGTGAGGAGTTGTTGCCGGTAGGGCTCGAGAACTTCTTTGCTAATTTTCGTTTCTTTTCTATGTTGTTCATCCCCAAGGTTTACAAGTTCAATTTCATCAGTAGATGCTATGCCTGTAGACTCAGGTGGTTGAACCCACAGGTCTTCTTCTTCGGATTCTTGGCTTTGCAAGTAGGGGCCGTCAGCATCTCCAGCGGCTTGTTGACCTACAAGCTGGAAGGGTGCTGGACGATGGTTTTTGTAGGAGCAGTGCCCGTGGTTTTCTGGTTGGGTGCCGGGTAGGTGAATCGGTTGCCGGTTCAAGGTAGTGACAGACCCCGGAAGTGCTTTAGAGGGGCTGATAGTGGACTTTCCATGCTCGTCTTCCTGGGGTGTTGTGTCATCAGATCCCATCGGTTTTTCTGGCCGCCAAGCATCCACAGAGAGTGAGGGGCAGAATGCCCCTAGTTCTACCTTGGTGGGAGGAACTGGCTACCAGGTAGATGGGAGGCGGAGACCGGGTGGAGTTTTGGAAGAGAATACAACACGCCGGTCTTGTTTACTGGGAGGGGCAGAATGCCCCTAGTTCTATCTCGGAGTGTTGGCCAGTGTTTTGAAAGATGTTGCCCAGACTGAGTAGGCCAGCTGTCCTGACTCCATGATGCAGGGCCCCCGTTGGTGGCGGGCGGTTTCCGGTTGATCTGATTAGTGCCCGAGAGATTGGTGGTTTGTTGTGTCGAGCGAGAGACTTGGTATGATTGCCAAGTCCTGGTTGACTTGATTGGGTCGCGAAGTCAGTGGCTGCTGAGGACGCAGCTGCCAGTGCACTTGTGCGTGGGATGCCAAGCCCTGCTGTTGGAGGTGTGGGTTCCAGCGTGAGTCGCGCGGAAGCCATCAGGCTTGCCTTCTGACGTTGATGACCTGCAAGCCTGGAGTGTTCCCACCTAGGTCATCAGGTGGGTGCTGCGGTACTAGTTTGAAGGAGAGGGGGAAGGAGCACACCTTGTCGTCTCCTTTCCCTGTACAAACCAGTCAGATGCTACATCCATTTCCGAAGTTCCTCCCTGTAGGATTGGCATTGGCGAGGGAGGTCGGTGAAGAGTTGGGTCCCCGGTGCACATTGGAGATTCTCTGAATAGTCGCAGTAGGCCATCTTCTGGCTCTTGATCTGGTTGTGGGTTGTCCTCCCAAGGCTCCATTCGTCTGGATAGATAGTCATAACCATTTGTGTTCTGGAGACCCGGAGGTGAGACGGTAGCCGGTTCCGGTGTCGGGTGCGGTGACTCGGACGACGCCACAGCTGCTACAGATTGTCTTGGGTGGTAGTAATTTTTCGCCAGTATGACGATGACCTCTCCCTTCCAAAGGAACTTAAGCAACCTATGAAGGGTGGAAGGCACAATGGAATTTTGGTGGAGAAATGGGTAGCCTAGGATAAGATTGTAGCTTGGGGGAATGTCTACCACATGCACAGGAACCTTGAAGGCAGCTGGTCCGATGATGAGGGGGAGGACGACTTCACCTTTGGCTTCGTGCAGAGTGCCGTCGAACCCTCTCATCACCCGGTCAGTGGGGAGCAAGTCTTGCTCTTTGATTCCCAGCTTGTACAGGACTTGTAGCGGGCACAGGTTTAACCCAGATCCATCGTCAATCATTACCATGGGGATGCAGAGGTCCTTGTATTGCACCCGAATGTACAAGGATAGGTTGTGATCGATCTCGGCTGGTGAGAGGTCTAGATCTGGGAAGTAGACGAAGGAGGGGACTGTTACCGTGGCCACCATACCTTTTATGGCCCCGGGAGTGAGACTTTTGGTCCACTTTGGCCACCTGCAGTGCTTTGAGGAGGGTTTCCCGGTGCTCGGTAGAGGATCGGAGTAGGTCCCATAGAGAGATGTCAACCCGTATCCCTTGCAGTTGGATTGACAGGTCCGGGAGTGATGGCGACTGGATGGACGGTGCTGAGGAGGCGGCTGCCGGCCCTGCTGAAGCGGCAGCCGGTGGTCGGTTATTGGTTGAAGTTCATCCTGCTATTCCTGGGATGGAGATTCCTCCGGGGCGCGACTATGGCTGATACACCTGGCCTGACCTAGTTATAGCCGTACATGTGGACGATTGTTCTATCCCCTTGCCTTTATGTTGTTGAGAAGTGAGCGTGGCCGGAGGGGAGGGCCTGTTGAGCAGCTTCTTTGCCAAGTGTGCTTGGAGTGGCGCCAGCATTGCAGCCGCTGGAGAGGCTGTGCCGGTTGGAGTGTCGGTCATGGACGCCGAGACGACGGTTGAGGCCTTGGGGCTCGGAGGTACCACTTGGATGACTGCCCTGACTAGGGCAGCAGGTGAGTAAAGAATTACCTTGGGCTGAGCTCGTGTGGTCGTCCCGGCGGCCGGCTCCCTTGATGTAGCAACTGGTTCTTTTGACGCGGCAACCGTAGGTGCCACCCGAACAAAGAATTTTCCTGCAGGTGGGGATGACGCCTGTTGTGGCGTAGGCTTTGAAGACTTCCTCCTTCTTCAGTGGCTGCTGACGATGAAGATGGAGGTCTGGAGTTGTTGATAGTACGGTCGGAGTTCTTCAAGCGTTGACGGGTGGTTAGTCGGACGGATGAGGTCGGCGGGGTTCAGCCACACAGTTCCTGCGTCCAGCGGCCGTACCGAAGGGAGGGATCTTCTTGTCCCTTTTCCATGCCCGGTTGGGTAGGTAGAAACCAGCTGTACTTGCCAGAACCCTTCGAGCGGGTGCGTCTTTCGGGCACCTAGGAAGGTAGCACTGACCTGGGAGTTGCCTGCATGATTTGGGAAGGTATGCTGGCCCGACTCTGGGGGTACAGGAGGCTGTTGAAGCTCAATGGTGCCCGAGTTGATAAGCCTCTGAATAGCTTGTCTCAATGTCCGGCAATGATCCGTGGCATGGCCGGCGGTCCAATGGTACTCACAGTACTATCGTGAATTGTACTAGGCAAGAAGAACAGCTGGAGGTGGTTTGACAGGGGGGAGCGTGAGCAGTGCCTGGGCCCGGTGGAAAACCTAGCTTAGCGGTTCAGAGAGCGGCGTGTATTCTGTAATGCGCGGCTGCTGCGGCTGTAGGGGCGGTTGGCATGGCCCACACTGTTGTTGATCGGGGCATTGTTGGTCAATGCGTGGGCAATCTCCTCCTTGTCCCTGGTTTCTTTATCGAGAGGTTGTCTGGGATGTTACCTGCCACTGTTGGCGGGCCGACGGCTTGGATGCGGCTGACGGGTGTGGTGCCTTGGGCCTCCAAGGTTGTTGATTCTGGGCCCTCGAGTGGTGTAAACCGGCTGCTGAACCGGGGTGATTGCCGACTGATGGTATTCTTGGGCCGGGGCGTACACCTGTTGTGGTTGGTATGGTGGTGGTGCTGCCGCCACAACAGTTACGAGAGACGGACGGCTATTGTCATTCCTTCGGGGGCTGCGGTTGTTCCCCATGTTATCGCCTGGGACCGGTGGTCGGGAACGTGCGTTTCCTCCGGGGCTGGCTCCAAATGGAAGAGTCGAAAAGCTCCCTGACTTCAAGAATCCTTCCAGGCGGCTACCAGCTTTGATTAACTGGGAGAAGGTTGAGTACGACTGAATGCATAAAAGGGCCGCCAGTGATGGTTGAGCACCTTGTACAATTATGTCTAGAGAGTCTTCTTCCATAGGTTTCTCCCGAATTTGGGATGCCAGGGCCCGCCACCTGCCAACATAGCCACTGAATGGCTCATTCTCATGTTGGTGAAGGCAACAGAGATCTTCCAACTTCGGTGCTAGGTGCAAGTTATACGCGTACTGTTCCTTGAACATGTACGCCAGCTGTTCCCAGGTGTAAATCTTTGTTAAGTCTAAGGACATGTACTAGGAAAGTGCAGGTCCTTGGAGAGATTTCTGGAATAGCCGGACGAGGAGCTTGTCCTCGTGTTGTAGTGCCGCCATGTCTCCACAAAAATCTCGAAGGTGCCCGCGAGGATCCCTGTGCCCGTTGTATTTGACCAGTTCAGGCATTTTGAAATCAGGAGGGAGCGTCGCTTCGGGATAGAAACAGAGATTTTGGAAGGCACAGGAAGGTTTAGGTGGGCCAGATTTCATGCTCCGAAAAGATGCCTCCAGTTCAGCTATCCTCTGCAATAGCTGCCCTTGCAGGTCAGGTGCCAGGGCGACAGCCCTGGTGGCTGCCGACTGCGGCAGCCGTGGTGGCTGCCGACTGCGGCGGTGGCGGGCCAAATTGGTCGGTGACAGGAGTAGTGATGACGTCGTATTCTTCCGAGTGTGGCATCTCCGGGACATAGATGGTTGGCCTGGGGGGGATTATGGAACCAATCCCTTGTTGTTGATAGTGCACCAACTGATGAGCTAGGAGGGTCTGCTCGAAATGTCCTGGTTGAGGTGGTAGGAAGGCATTGGTTGCTGCTATGCCCTCAGTGTTCGAGGGTGGTTGGTAGGACAGGCCGATGCTCCGTGTGGGAGCCAGCCTGTTACCTTCAGCTTCAGTAGCTGGAGAAGCCGGCAGTGCAGGATGCACTGTGGCATTGTCGAATGCTATAGCAGTGGATAGATTTGGCGCCCATGGTTGGTCTGGGGTTCCGGTAGGAACGATGACGGGCCTGGTGTAGTTCGTCTGGGTGACGACAGGCGGTGGTGGGCCGAAGACCATAGACAGTGGCACAGAAGTTGCCGTGGTGATGGAAGGGGATGATTTGAAAGCCGCAGTGGAACCGGTGGCCATGGCTCTTGCTTGTGAGCGAGTCAGGACAGGGGGAGCCAGCGGGGTCCAGAACCTGTAGGGCAGAGGTCTGTGAGGAGACGGTGCCCGGAGAACCGCAGGGGTCCGTAAAGATCTGTAGGGGGATACCAAAGAAGGGTGATATGGTTCAATGCATTTGAAAGCGGCTTCGCTTAGCAAATGCGACAAGTATATTAAAAATCCTAACAAAAAAATAAAATACTGACTATAAAAGAGCCGTACGAGCGAGAGTTTGAGTCACTTAATTGACAAAATGCAGCGAGTCCCTAGCGGAGTAGCCAAAAATCTATACCCTCTCTTTCATCCGACTATCACTCGGAAGCCCATGGGTTTCTACCGGCCCCGTCGGCAGATGGACTAAGGTATAGAGAATTGAAAGGTGTTTGGGTGAGCGCATCACCACGTGTGGTTGATGGCTCATTGAATGGAGTCGCCACCTTATTTTTGGGTAGAAAATAAGGAAAACCGGATGAGGAAGGTGTCTTTCCGCCATCGAAACGATAAAACCACGGGAATCACGTAAAATCGTGTAACATGAGAGAACTGGATACGGGGCTCAGGGTACTGTTGGGGAAAGTGTTAGGCACCCCCAGACAGCCCGGGCATTCCCAGCCACTCTCCGACTCTAAAATGAAAAATTACGATAGTCAGTCTGGCCACATGTGACCTTGCCCTGAAAACTTTTCAGGGCCGCCAGACAGTAAGTTGAATGTATCGGCTGTCGCGTCATATCCCTATACTAAAGATGAAAATCTTGCATTATAACTTGGCTGGGGTCGGCAAGGATGCGTGCCAGGGACGGCATCCCAAAGATCTTTCCAGGACATCGGGAATGTAGACTCACATTTCCTGGAGATCAGGGACCGGCTACTTGTTTTAATACCGGTTTGTCGAAGGTAGGCCGACTGATTCTTCGTACCATCTGCACAAAGATGGGTTTTCGGGGAACTGGTGGCTGGTTATTTGTACCGGCTTATCGGCAAGCCGGTCGGTTCCCCGAACTGTATGTGTAAAGATGGGTTTTCGGGGAACTGGTGGCCGGTTGTTTATAGCGGCTTGCTGGCGGCAAGCCGGGTGGTTCACCGAGTCATCTGGGTAAAGATGAGTTTTCAGGGAACCGGTGGCCAGTTGTTTATACCGGCTTGCCGGCAGCAAGCTGGGTGGTTCCCCGAGTCATCTGTGTAAAGATGGGTTTTCGGGGAATCGGTGGCCGATTGTTTATGCCGACTTGCCGGCGGCAAGCTGGTTAGTCCCCCAAACTGTATGTGTAAAGATGGGTTTTTGGCGAATCGGTGGCCGGTTGTTTGTACCGGCTTGCCAGCGGCAAGCTGGGTGGTTCCCCGGATCATCTGTGTAATGATGGGTTTTCGGCGAACCGGTGGTCGGTTATTTATACCGGCTTGTCAGCGCCAAGCTGGGTGGTTCCCCGAGTCATCTGTATAAAGATGGGTTTTCGGGGAACCGGTGGCCGGTTGTTTTTACCGGCATGCCAGAGGCAAGCCAGGTGGTTCCCTGAGTCATCAGTACATAGATGTCCGTTAAAGCATGGGGTTTTAACGGTGGCGTCATCCCGGGAACTTTTCCGGGGCATCGGGAGAGTAGACTTACGTCTCCCGGAAGAACATACGGGGACTGTCGGGTTGTACGTGTTTGTATACCCGAATGGCCGCCACCAGCATCCTTGCCAGTGGCGTCATCCTGTAAAATTTTTCGGGGCATTGGGAGAGTAGATTTACGTCTCGTGGAAAAACGTACGGGGACCGTAGGGTTGTACGTGTCCGTACACCCGAACGGCCACCGCCGGCATCCTTGCCGGTGGCGTCATCCTGTAAACTTTTCCGGGGCATCGGGAGAGTAGACTTATGTCTCCCGGAAAAACATACGGGGACCGTAGGGTTGTACGTGTTGATACACCTGAACGGCCGCCGCCGGCATCCTTACCGGTGGCGTCATCCCAGAAACTTTTCCGAGGCATTCAGAGAGTAGACTTACGTCTCCCGGAAAAAGGTACGGGGACCGTAGGGTTGTACGTGTTCATAGACCCGAACGTCATTCTGGGAAATTTTCCGGGGCATCGGGAGAGTAGACCTACATCTTCCGGAAAAAGAAACGTGGGGGAACCCGATAAAATGCGTAAAACGGTTGGGAAGCTTAAAGTCTACACGTAAAATGACCCGATGGAAGGGTTGTTGCTGAACTGAACTCGACCGAGCCGGGTGGATTCACCCAGCCGGGAGGGCGGCCACCATTACCCTCAGACACGTTTCTGAGGGAATGATATCCGGGGCGGCACTCCGACCTTTCCCTTGCATGGGAAAGGTGCTACATGGTCGGGGCTCGAGAAAGGTGTCGTTAAAACATACAGAAAACGTTGAGGACGGGGAGGCTTACCTGTAGGGAGTCGTTGGCGGGGATCGGAAGTCCTCGCTCTGGTGCAGTGAAAAGGCGTCGGGGCCCTGAGCTGCTTTCCTCCTTTAGAACCGTTGGCTGGCGTCTTCTCCAAGCGTCCCGACGTGCGTCTCTTCCAGAGGTTTTAGCCTTTTCTCGAGAGGGTGTCTGCCTCCTTCCCAAAAATTCTCCTCCTTTGAGGGATGTGGGGGGCTGCTCCTTTTATAAGGGATTGCCTTCCTTCTTTGGGGGCGCCCGAAGATGGAAGGCGGCATGATTCTGAGCTTGATTACGCGGTCCGCATAATCGATTTGCGAGATTTCAGTGATTAAATCCTGTCGTATTTTCCTGATTGATTCGGCTTGCCTTCTTGGGTAGCCAACTCGCGGCTGCTACGTGGCAGGCGGAAGCCGGCTGGTCCCCCCATCATTTTCTCCAAATGTTGGTTTTTGGGGATCTGGGTGCTGCTTCCATGAAGCGGCTTGCCGGCGGCAAGCCGGCTCCACCCCCCTAACTTTTCACCAAATGTGGGTTTTTGGGGGTCTGGGTGCCGCTTCCTTGAAGCTTTCTTCACACAACTCACCACATATATTCACAGAGAAGAGGAGGGAACAACACTCCCTCCTCACCTTTGGAAACTAATGTACAAACGAGTGTGCAGGTAAACAAGCCAGTCGGATAGTTCAGCTGGCTACCGCTTAGGAGACACGGCCGCCCGCAAGGGATCGGCACATCAGGTGGCTTGACCGTTCCTCGCAAGAACAAGGGAAGTGCCCCTGCACATCACCCGACTCAGACAGTTGGGCACCAGTATCACAACCCATGCCAGAAGAGATGTCACGCAGGAACACAGCGGGTTGCCGGGTAAATCAGCCGGCCGTCGCTCACCAGTCACGGCTACCCAGGGATAGTCGACACGTCGACTGCGTCCAATGTGAGAACACTAACCATTCCTAATAGGAACGAGGGGGGCTTTCCCATGCGCGTTGCCCAGCTCAGACAGCTGGGCACTAGTACCACAACACGCACTAGACGAGATGTGACGCGAAAAAATAGTGGGCTGTCGGGTAACTTAGCCGACCACCGCTCACTAGTCACGGCTACCCAGGGATAGTTGGCACCTCGATTGCATCCAACGTCAGAACACTAACCATTCCTCACAGGAATGAACAAGGTGCCCCCGCACATCACCTAGCTCAGATAGCTGGACGCCATCGCAAGGGCCCGTGCTAGACGAGATGTCACGTAGAAGAACAGCGGGCTGCCGGGTAAACCAGCCGATCGCCGCTCACATCTCACGACTACCTAGGGATAGTCGGCACCTCGACTGCGTCCAATGTCAGAACACTAACCATTCCTCGTAGGAACGAACAAGGTGCCCCCCCCCATGCATCACTGAGCTTGGACAGCTGGACGCCACGGCAAGGAGCAATGCCAGATGAAACGTTACACAAGGGAACGGCGGGCCGTCGGGTAAATCAGCTGATAGCCACTCGCCAAATGTAGGTGCCTAGAGGGAAGGCGACTAAGCACATTCCAAAGAAAGAACAGGATGCGCCAACGCCATATCCAACTCAGAGAGTTGGACACCGCTACACGTGATCCAGCCAAAACGCCGCATCGCACAGAGGTAAGATCGACCGATTGGGGGAGGGAATAGCCGGTTGCCCGATACCATCAACTGGCAACTGCCTTAACGACCCGACTTATGCCGGCACCCGGCATTCCTGCCGTGGTATGAATGTCCCCTCCATATCACTGCCACACACCTTACTCGCATACACACACAAGTTCTTGGGAATGTAGTCTATATGAAAAATTTCATTAAACAAGATTGATATTATTTATTGTTTAAAGTATAGACACGAGACGACAGGTACACAAGGTTAGTCCCCATCGCTATCCCTCCGGGAACCCGGGGAAGCAGCAGTAGAAGCAATCGACCGACGCCCGGTCGACGGCCCACCAGATGACGAGCTGGCCCGCTTAGAAGCGAGCCTCTCATAATGGCCTAAATCGACCAACGTGATGGGACGGGTCTGGAGTGGAGCCTTCTGCCGGCCACCGGTTGAGACGTGCAGGAAGCCGACCAGCTCGACCATCGCCTCCTTGAACAGTAATTGGCTGGGAGGCCGCCGACCTGGGTAGACCACACTCCACATCTGGCACTGAACCGCTGCCGCCCAGTTCACCTGGCAACCCGATATCACCATGAAAGTTGCGAGATAAGTCACCACGCTAATCTCGTCCCAGTGTCCTCCCTTTGGCAGGATCGTGTTGTTGAGGATGAAGGAGACGAGATGAGCGACTGGGTTTAGGTCGTGGGCCTTGACGACCCGTTTGTCAGAGTCAGCTTCCGCGGCAACTTCCGCGTTGATGTCAACGATACTCCAAGGGAGGCTCGGTAGAGGGGAGAAGATGTCTAGGCCGGTGAAGTGGAGGCCTAGCACCTCGAACAGGTGCGTGACGGAGAGTTCCGCCGGCCCAGTCTGGATGCCGAGAACGAGTTGTGACTCCACCTCCAACAAGTTGGAGTACATGTCTGCCACCAGACCAGGGAAGGTCTCCACGCGACGGAAATCCTGGACGAAGGGGAGCAGGCCCTACGTGGTGAACAGCGGCTCCACCTCTAGTAGCCGATCGAAATTAGCCGACCTGCCGTATAAAACGCTCCTCAGGGCCAGGCGACCGTCCACGGGAAGCACCAACTCCTGGTCAGTGTCGGGAGGGGAAATGCTGTCGGTAGCTGCCTCTTCGGAGCCAGTTGCCATGCGGTACCATGGGAGTGCCATGCGAACCGACTCCGCATCCGAGGCTGCATCATCGGGGATCTCCAGTGGCACTGCAGAAAACCCGAGGAGACGCCGCTGCCTGTCAACTAGCATCTTGTGGTGCGTCCGACGCTGCGAACTCTAAGGAGGGGCCTCCGCCGACGCCTTGCGTTCTGTATCATCTACCGGCGGACAAGAATCAAAGGCGCTGGAATCTCCCAACCGCTCCGACAGCCACCACTGGGGAAATGGCCTCGAATGAAGAGTGATCATAGCCGCTGTCCGTAAGCACGAAGAAAATGGACAAACGAGCGGACTAGGCCCGGTCGGGACAAGCAAGCTCCTCCACCAACAAATTCTTCAAGGTCGGTGGCAAAAGGTCGAGCCACTGTCGTACGACATCGATTGCCAGCCGCTAGACGTGGCCCGTGACGTTCTTTGTGCGAGGCATCGAAATGTTGAAGAAAAGGAATGATGAAGGAAAGATGGAGGAAAGAGACCTGCGAAGGAGGAAAACAAGAGGAAGAGATGAAAAATTTTAGACGGCTTCACCTCCCTATTTATAGGCAAAACCCATCACACGCATTTTGGCAAACAAGGCGACAACTGGTTCAAAAACCGGTTGAACGAAAATCATGAAAGTTGAACGATTCCTAACAACTGTGAAGGGTACAAAAGTTGCACGAAAACTGAGAAAGCTGGATGGAAACCAAGAAAGCTGCATGAAACATGTGATGCCTTTCACGTCACTACCCAGTTGCCGGCACCCACAAGGTGGCTACCGCGCAACCAGCTGGCTAGGAGCAAAAATCAAGGGAAGTACGACGTGACCATTCACTATGCCGACTACAGCTTTCGCAAAGCAAGCACATGAAGCCTTTCACGTCACTACTCGATTATCGCCACCCACAAGGTGGCTGCCGCATAACCAGCCGGCTAGGAGCAAAAATCAAGCGAGGTACAACATGACCATTCACTACGTCGATGACAGCTTTCACAAAGCAAGCACGTGAAAGCTTTCAGCTCACTACCCGGTTTCTGGCATCCACAAGGTGGCTACCGTGCCACCAGCCGGCTAAACTCCAGAATCAAGAAAAGTACGACACGAGGATTCACTGCATCGACACCAGCTTTTCGACATAGCTCGAAAGGACTTTCCACCTCATCTCCTGGCTACCGTACAACCAGCCGGCTAAGCCCAACACCCCTTACGGCATCTCTCGGCTAAGTGATCGAAAGTGTAAGCCCAACTCTATTTCATAACCAGTGATGGATGATTCACAAAGTGTGAAACCTCGCATGGCTTACCACTCACGCATGGAGGGTCATTCAACCCTAGGACGTCAGTTTCCTTCCACCGAGGTCATACAACCTCGCTTAGGGAGTGGCATTTTGTTGACCTCATGCTTAAACGGGTTGATCGAGGGGCCAGTCGGCCCGTCGCTAGCATGCCCGTACCAAACTCTGTTAGCCGGCTCCTTGTTGGCCCATGCTTAAACGGGTGGATCGGGGGGTGGGCCGGCATGCCAGTACCAAACTTCGGCAGCCGGCTCCCTGTTGGCCCATGCTTAAATAGGTTGATCGGGGGGGGCCAGCCGGCCCATTGCCGGCATGTCGGTACAAACTCCGGCAGCCGGTTCCCTGTTGGCCCATGCTTAAACAAGTTGATCGGGGGGCCAGCCAGCCCACCGTCGGCATGCCGGTATCCAACCCCGGCAATCGGCTCCCTAGATCCCCCAGCTAAGCTGACATGCTCCCCCCTTGAGGGGTGGTCGGATAGAACCAGCCGGCCGACTACTGGCACACCGGTAAAACACCCCGGTGGCCGACGTTTAACTCTCCCACCAACGTGCAGGTCCGTTCATATGCCTAGTCCGACCTCCAGGTTAAACACGTGGCAGCTGAACTCCTAGCCGGTGCAAAGCTCTGGCTATCCACTACAACCGATTCTCTTGAATCACCAGCTAAGAACTCCTTGCGGATCCTGATCCCAACCAGCCGGCATCTGCCTATCATGTGGCAACTGACGATTAGCTACCTGAAAAGGTAAGGCGAATCAATTAGAAAGATATGATGAGATTTAATCACTTAAATCTCACAATCAATCAATCACGCCGACCGCATGATTGAACCGAGACATGTGCTAGGTTCCATCTTTGGATCCCCTCAAAGAAGGAAGGTAATCCCTTATAAAAAAGGGGCCTTCCACCCCATTCAGGCATGCTTTGACCCCCTTGGAAAAGATGCTGGTTGGAGGTTCTGAAGGAGGAGAGCTGCTCGGAGCCCCAACGCCCTCTCGCCACACCGAAGTGAGGACTTCCGATCACCACTGACAACTCCCCGCAGGTAAGCCCCTCCTTCCTCATCATTTTACCCACGAAAGGGAAGGGTTGGAGGACATGTCTAGATGTCATTCCTTTGGATGCATTTTCGAAGGTACTGACAGCCTCCCTCCTGACCGGGTGAATCCACTCGGCACGGTCGAGTTCGGTTTAGTCATGACCTCTCTGTCAGGTCCTTTTACGTGGAAACTCACCGTTTCCCCACGTGTTTTACGTGTTTTATCCATTTTCTGCATATTTCTCCGGGAAGGTGTAAGACTACCCTCCCGATGCCCCAAAAAGACTTCCAGGATGACGCCGCCAGCATGCATCCTTGCCGGCGTAGGCCATTCAGGCATACAAACATGTACGACCTGACGGTTCCCGTTTCTCCGGGAGGTGTAAAACTACCTTCCCGATGCCCCAAAAAGGCTTCCGGGATGACACCGTCGGTATGCATCCTTGCCGACGTTGGCCGTTCGGACATACAAACATGTACGACCCGACGGTTCTCATTTCTCTGGGAAGGTGTAAGACTACCCTCCCGATGCCTCGGAAAGGCTTCCGGGATGACGCCGTTGACATGCATTCTTGTCAACATCGGCTGTTCGGACATACGAACATGTACGAGCCAACAGTTCTCACTTCTCTGGTAAGGTGTAAGACTACTCTCCTTATTACTTCTAGAGGCATCCAAGCACAGCGGATTTGAATGAGATTACCACGTGTAGGTGGGAGAAAACATGAAGGAAAGGCAAAATCACGGCTGGCGGCGGCTTGGACACGCGGCTAGGGTTCCAAGCACGCCCAAACGCCCAAATCACAAATGCAAATGAGATTTACGTGGTTCCCCAACTTGGGTACGTCCACAGGTGTCTCTCCTTGGGTTCTTCACTATCTTCAAATGGTGGATTACAAGAGAAAGGGAAAGGGAAGAGTGTGATGGCCGACGCACCAAGGGTTGGCTCGACCTCGTCACACAAAGCTTCTCTTGTTATAAAATGATCTCTCACAAAAACCCTAATTCCCTTTTGGGCATTTGGATGGCCTTATATAGTGGCTAATCATCCATGACAAAAATGCCCTTACAAACATAATAAGATTCAAGAAATATTCAACAAATCTCCACCTTGTCTTGAATCGACCTCCACTTAAACC
>JAMKPZ010004874.1:0-19720 GCA_024699675.1 Amphibolis antarctica | reverse complement strand
CAAACATTATGAAAATTTTTGATTTATATAGAATTAGAAATAAAATAGGTAGTATAACTTTTGATAATACAGCTAATAATACTGTAACAATACCAATGTTTAAAACTAAAATAAGTCCATCAAATGGTTTTAAATTATTTCACCAAAGATGTATGTGTCACATAATTAATATTATTGTACAATTAGGTGTAAAAGAAATTAAAATTTATATTAAACTTATTAGGGATGCTGTAAGTTTTATAACTAGTTTAGGAAAGCGGCAGCAACAATTTGATGAAACATGTGATACTTTTGAAATGCTGCATAAAAAATTCTCTTTAAATGTTCAACATAGGTGGAATTCATTACATTTAATGTTAGAAAGTGTATTACCATATGAAATTTCAATAATGTCTTTGTATAATCGTCATCATTGTGATGATTATCAAAAATAATTAATTGAGAATGATTTTAAAATTGTAAAATATTTTGTTAAATTTTTAAAACCTTTTTATGATGCAACGGTTAGATTATCAGGAATTTATTATTCTACATCTGTCTATGCGTTACATCATTTATATGATATTTCACGAGTTTTTAATAAATATAAAGCATATCTATTTTTTGAACCAATAGTAAATAACATGAAATAAAAAATTTTAAAATATTGAAATGAAATCCCTACATTATATATTTTGAGTGCATGCTTAAATCCTAGGTGTAAAATAAGATATGTTAGTAAATTAATTAGGGGAATACAAATGAATTTAGGTATAGATTTAGGATTAAATGTTAGTACAATAGAAGAATAATTAAATCAAATGTTTGATTTATACACACAAAGATATAGATTAAGAATAGAACATTCTCCTTCACCAATGTCCACAATACCAAAATCAAATGTTAGACTATCTTTAGATTATTGGGCATTTTTATAAGATTCAAGATTTGACGAAGATATTCCAACATTCATCATATAATTATAATCTTATACTATCTAGACAAGAATTAATTACTTTTAATGCAATGAATCATTAATCATTATTATTTACTCAACATTCTAATTTAAATACGTTTGATGTTTTAGATTGGTGGAGGCAACAATCATTAATTTTTCCAATATTATCAATAATGGTAAAGAATTTATTAACAATTTTAGTGTGTTCAGTAGCTTGTTAACATGTTTTCAATATGAGTGACAATGTGCTTGATGACCGAAGATGCAAGCTGTCTGATTGTCAATATGCATTGTTGTCTGATTGTCTTATATATTAAGTTGTTGAATACTTGAATGTTGAATTAAATTTAAATATTGATGGTTGAACACTTAAACGGTCGTATGCACGGGTGGGTGGGCTGGGGAACTATGTCTGGGCTGGCAGTCGGGTCGCGCTCGAGGGGGAAGGTTGGAAGGGCAGAAGGCCATGCAGGCTGGTAGGGATCGCGGGTTGAACAGTCGCATGGGTGGGAGGGGGGTGAACCGCGAACGAGTCTTGTGGCCGGTGGGGGAGATGGGTCACCGAGTCTTGAATCGACTGCCAGGTCGTAGTGTCGAATCCCAGGAAAAATCGTGCTAGTTAAACTCATACCATTGATCGGCACGAATAATATTTTTTCGTGCCACGGGTTGTACCTGGGTTGGCCCATTGGTGGTGTGAGCTGTACCATACTGAATCGGCACGAATAATATTTTTTCGTGCCACGGGTTGTACCTGGGTTGGCCCATTGGTGGTGTGGGCTGTACCATACTGAATCGGCACGATACAATTGACAAGTCTAAACCTAGGAACACTAACTACGCGCTCGTACGAGACTTAAAATATAGTCGTTTTTTTAAATCGGAAAATGCAGAATATTTTTGTTAGTGTCAACGTATTTTTTACCGTTGATATTACGATAAATGATTGAGATTTAGTGTTAATTTATTATTGTTATTATTATTATTATTATTTTTTTTTTCATATATGTGGTCTGAATGAATGTGGCCAGTGTCCACGACAACATTATTCTAGGTATCAGTATACAAATACAATCTGCTCGTTTATTTTATATTTTTTGTGCAGCAATGGAAATACTGAAATATAGGATGGGTACTCAATTTTTTTTTAAAAAATGTGAAATTATTTTTTGTTAGTCAGAAGAATGTACATTTCAACCCATGTCAGTTTGTTTAAATTTTGATAGAATATAAATTATACCATTTACTATTAACACGCTGACTTAATTAATTAACGTTGGAAATTGAATTTAGTGGTGGCATTGGTGAGAATTGTGATACTGACACATGGAGCTCAATACGTAAAAATTCGGACGTTAATTCGTACGCTTAAAAAAAAGGGTTCAAGATAAACGTATTTAGTAAATGTAATTTATTAGAGCATAACAACATAAACGTATTTATTATTAATGTGTCTATTTATCTTAATGGAAACTTTCATCTCAAAAAAAAAACGTATAAAATTAGGGCTGCCTTTTCAAACGATCGTAGACGACGTCGTCGTCCTCGTCCTCGACACAGGCAAAAGCAGAGGGACGATCACCGCAAAATCCCATCCACGGCCACGACGATGGCGAAGGGGCCCTTCGTTTCGTCCTCTTCGAGGCCTTCCCCCACGGTAGCCACCTACCGCCTCAGCCGAGTACGGCCAGCAGCGCTCTCGACTCATCGGTCTACGCTCCTCTCGAAGCTCACGTAGTCAAGTGTCCTCTCTCTCCTCCGCAACGACAAGAGAAGGGACGACAGAAGACGGTTTTCTCGCTCCGATCCTTTTTCCTGGCAGGAAAATCAAACTGCTTCCCTGCTATTCTGACTCCCGTTGATTACGTTTTGTTGCTGTCGTCGTCGGTTTCGGACAATGTCGGTGGTGGATCGCTTATGCTTCCCGACCTACGTCAATGCACTCTCTTTTTGCTGAGAAATGCGCGGTGATGCGGGTTCCGTTGGTTCCGGAGAAATGTTTGGCCGTTGGCTTTCTTCCCTTCTGGTTTGAAGTCGTGAGAAATGGAAGGGGCGTGCGATGGAGTTTGTCCTAGTGGAAATGTGAAGGATTTGTTTGTTAGGTAGGACTAGATTTGCTTTAGGAGTGGATTTTATTTCTTGGTGATGCTGCGTTTTAGAACATGAGTTGAGATTTTGTTGATCCCGTATACTGTAGTATGGTAGTGTCTGATTGGTTGAGGATCTGTGAGAGGTGTTTGGAGAAATTTTGTAGCATTTTGCTCAAAAACAAGCAAAATCTTGTTTAAGATAGAGTTCTTTGATAATTTGCAGTCCATAAGAACATAACTGTACTTTTGGGTCCGAGTAAAGTGCGCATCTGGGAAGTATGCCGAGCGTCAAGGCCCCTGCTCTGAAGCAGACTGCTACGCTCTTGGTTTGCATTTAAATAAAAAAAAGCTTTCTATTTTTCGTGAATATTCCTTTTTGAAAAGAGGAAATTCCGAGCTGGTTTATGATAGATTTGTTCCTTTTTTGTTGCTTTCTTGGTGGTTGCAGGTGGCTGTGAAGTGTAGACCCTTGGATGCTGCAGAAAGCAAGCGGAATCGGCATATCATTCAAATTACTGACGATAAGGTGCAGATGATATCTCTCATTTTTTTGAAGTTTAAGTTTAGGACTGAAAGGTGGCAGGGTATTGATGGCTTTCTACTGTATGTAACAGGGAATTATTATCTCAGATCCTGATTTGTCAAAGGACTATCTTCAACGTGTTCAGAATCGTACAAAAGAAAGAAGATACAACTTTGATCATGCATTTGGGTCTGGCTGCACCAATTCTGTAAGCGTGATCTTGCATTTATCATGATCTTTCATTTGATTTCATAGTATTCTATTCTTTTTCTCCAAGTTTTTAATTTTTGCTTCAGCATCTGATACTAGTAATCTATGTTGTGTAGTTAATTTCTCTATTGGTATAATCTTAAAATCCTTCTGAATTCCTGATCTATTTTTTAATAAGAAAAAAATCTAACTAGCATTTAATCTACGGTTAGTTGTAATTAAATGTTATTTTCTCTTCCAAAAATATGTATTTGTTATTAAAAGATAACGTGTAAAGTAAATATGAAATTAAGTTTCCTTCTTCACTTCTATAATCGCATCTAAATCCACCACAATTCCTCTCATATCCTCCATTTTGTTTCCCAATATATCCATTTGGATCTCCTCTAATGAAGGATTTTTTCCCCATAATTGATCAATATTGAACTAAAGCATCCATATTTTGTTTAACAAAATCTACTTGTGGTACATGTGTGTTAGTGATATTAACCAATTTCCCTCCTATTACAAGCTTAATCATTATGAAGAGGTAGGTCAAAAGTTGCTAGGATAAATCATAAAGGTTTCTTTGATACCATTCTTTTTCATTCTCCAGGATGTTTACAAGATTATATCTCCCACAATTGCTGGAGTTATTCAGGGTCTTAATGCCACAGTGTTTGCATATGGTTCAACAGGAAGGTAAAATAAAAACATATTTCACCATGTTTATATTTTAGTTCACACAAAACAATGTACAACACTTAAAGCCTTCTATATTTATCAACAGTTGTCTTTGTTTTTATTTTTTCCCCTGCATATTTCCTTTGTCTGGCTGGCACTTTTAGTCAGCACATTATTTGAGTGGTTTGACTGGTATCTATTATTAACGAGAAAGTGAAATGAGCATGAAGAAAGGAGAAAGTGATGATTGATGATGAAGGATAAGAAAATAAGAAAAATTATTGTGACAACATAGTATTAAAAAAATTATACAGGAAGATGTAAGAGAAGAGATATTCTATAATTACAGACTGTCTTAAGAATAAAACAATAATAACATTAATCAATGCCATAATCTACCATGTCGAGTCAGCTACATGTATAAAATGGAAGAGTTGCACATGATTTATTAATTAAAGTGTACTTGTTAAGGCTTCATAAGGATGACCTAGCCTAGCCCTCTTGGCACCTAGATATGTTTTGTGGCTTGACATTCATAACGATGACCTTATCAGATTCAATATCAAATTTAACCGGGATCTCAGATTTACTAAAAGACAATTTATCCTAAGAGCTCTAGACTCTGTGAACAGTGAGAGAGTTCACTATTCACAGGATACCATTCATTTAGTTACAAAACAGTCAATAGTACATTGCAAACAATGAACTCTCTCACTATTCACAGAGAGCTCATATGATCTGGAGCTCTCTGGATGAATCTCATATTAAACCATGAGGAACTTGACATTTTTAATATATTTAGATATTAATGTGCGTAATTAATGTTATGACGTTAATTTTGTTCCATTTTATTGCTACTTATTATGCATATTTCATGGTTATTAGGGCTAGTTGAGTTAGGAATGCATACGTAGTGTTTAATTATGGAAACACTAAAATAACTTATTGTAACAATGCCTAAGCATCTTAATAAGTATCGTACAAGGACTGGCTAAGTGTGGCAAGATATGAAAGTATGAAACCACAGACAGAAAACAGTGATTATGAAAAGATTAGAGACAAAATCATGATGAGGGAATTGTTCAGAATTATTGCTATTTTCTGTCATAAAATGCTTATGTGGGCCAAAAAACAGAAAAATATTCGACATGATGACCATTGAATAGAAATATTCATTTATTCTTGCCTATGCTATATGGTGGACTTGCTGGCTTGGACAAAAATTGAGGATTTTTCAGAGTTTAGCCTCACATTTTCAGGTCTTCTGGGATCAAGTGAACTTCAACTTTGAAGTGGATTCAAGCTCATGATTTGGATGAGGATTCGGATTCTACTATTTGGGATTGGCTGATGATACTCCTTCCTTTGTTTTGATATTTTATTTCCTCATAGCCTGAGTTTTATTTTATTTTTAGTTGTCTTTGTTTTTCCTAGTTTATCCTCTTAACAAACCTTTTTGGTCTCTTTGCTTTTGATTTAAAGTCATTTATCAAAGCCTTCTTCATTTGACCTTTTAATCATATCAAAGCCTTCTTCATTCACGAGTGTTGGATACCAATTATGAACTTATGTGCCAGAAAAGTTTACTACACAATACATCCAAAATGATTGCGTTTCACATGTTAAGACATAAAATAGTACTTTCTTTTCCTATAAATTAAGGACAAACCTAATTCTGAAGGTTTCCACCAATATGGTACGAGTGGGGATCTGATTGCTGCAATCTTACATTTATAGTGAAATGACTATTTCTTAAGATTCAAACACAGGACCTTTTGGTCACAATAGAGCAATCTTACCATTGCACCAAGGCTCATACCCTAAAAATGCCATATAAGGGGCAATAATACTATTATTGTTTCCACATGTGCTTAAGCTATCAATCATGTTTGAGTTTTTTCTGAAACAATAATGCTCTTTGGACATTCTTACCTATTTCATTTTATTTTTAGTGGGAAGACATATACAATGGTTGGAACACGCAGTGATCCTGGACTCATGGTGCTTAGCTTGCATACTATTTTTGATCTTATAAAAAAGGATCAATGCTCCGATGAGTTTGAAGTCTTCTGTTCCTATCTTGAAGTGTATAATGAAGTATGGTATATATGTATTTACTTCTATAATTATTGTTATATATTGCAAGTTTACAATGGCTCATATTTAGTTTAACATCCTGAAGATGATTTTGTGAATTCTAGGTTATCTATGATCTGCTTGAAAAATCCTCTGGTCATTTAGAGCTCAGAGAAGATCCTGAAAATGGGATTGTTGTGGCTGGCTTAAAGCACATTAAGGTTTTATCTTGTCTCTTAAACTTTCCAAATTGCAATTGACATCATGCTCACCATTTTACGTGGTCATTCCATACTACACCAATTACCATGCACTTTCCAAAGCACCAGATTTCTTGCAATACCAAACATGCTTATTATCTTAGAACACAATCAACACATTATTTGATTTGTGATGAGCCAAAGAGGAAACAATTGGCAAATTGAATTATCATCCAGCGTCTGTCACTTTTGTACTTCCTAATGAAAGTCTGATAGGTGCCATGTCCATGATTGCATTACAAGTCCTTTAGAGGATTAATTTGGCAGAACTTGCATAAATTTTGATTGCATGGGATCTGGGTACCATGATTTATGATTGATGTGTTTTATTTGTTTGAATTGTCCATCTGATTGGTTCATCATCTGTCAGTTGGGCTTGGGCAGGTTACTTGTGACTGATGTATGACTTGATAGTGTACTTTGCAATGGATTAAACGAACCAATGGGGTGCTAATTTGTTGATTCTTGTCCTTTAGCCCATTCACAAACTTTCCATTTTAGGAGTCATTGTAGGAAAAAAAAAAAGGTCGTTTAGATACCCAAACTCTTTGATTTTTCAAAAAAACAAAGAATGATTTAAAAATGCCATTTTTCCTTTTAAACAGTTATTATCAATTTTAAGCAAAAATGATCATTTTTTTGGGATTTTACTTCTTGAGTTATTTTCATTTGTATGAATTTACTGTTTGATATAGTTAAGCTATGTTCAAAGACTTGTTCTTAACTAGTAAATGCATATATTCAAAATATTTTTTGATTTATATTACATGTAATTGAATTAATTTATTTTTTTCCAATTAATTTGATAGTAGCAATAATTGTATACATATAAGTATATTTTTATTTATTTGTTCTTAATTGATACCCTTTTTTTCAAAATCCTGTTTAAATACCATTTTTGAAGGAAAAACTGTTTTAATTTCCAATCTGATAATGTCCATATTTTTTACAACATTGGTAGAAGTATGAGTATGAGTTCTCTAGTTGAAATCCAAGTTCCTTTTGTTGTCAGTTAATTTTGGTTTATACAACCTCTAAGCAATAGCTTTTGCATCTCATTTGTTGCATTTCTTGGGATTTGATGAGATGCACATCCATCTAGCAGATTTAGTGGGACATGCATTTGTTCACCTTCTCAAAAGATGTATTTATTTGCCTTTCTTTATGAAAGTGGCTTGCAAAGTCATAATATGTTCTATTTCTTAGGTTCATTCAGCTGATAGAATTCTTGAACTTTTGAATGTTGGGAATAGCAGACGTAAAACTGAAAGCACAGAGGCAAATGCAACATCATCACGGTGATCCATGTCTTTTACATTCTGTTTCTTTTTTATTGTTCTTGTACTCCTAAATACTCTTTTCCCATTATTTTACTGTTAATTCCGTGAAACTAGGCATTCCACTACTTCTATTCCTCTATTGAAAGTGAATATGTAACTAAGGTTTCTCAACACTCAGATTCTCATGGCCAATGACTGCTTTTATTTATGGAAACAAAGTATTAGGCAGAACCTTTTTTGTGAATATAGGTAAGATTTCAAGTTTAGTATCATACATTTTGTTTAGTAAAGTCACCTCTTCATCTGCTGTGGTTCATTTATGGAAAAAGAGTATTATTAGGTAGGACTGTTTTTGTGAATGTTGGTAGCATATAAAGTTTAGATTCATACAGTTTATTTAGGAAAGTCACTTCTTCATTTGCTTTGGTTCCTGATTGAGCATTCCATGTGTCACACAGCTTTATGCTGTAGCCAAGATTTAAGGGTTCTGAGGCAAGGATTTATATTAGAAAAGTCATTATTCTCATCCATTTTCTTAGACTCCAAATGAATCATCAAAATGCAGATCGTAACTTCAGATTGTTGGTCGTTTCCCTGTGCTAAATTACTGATGGATTTTTTGATGGTTCAATAGTTCACATGCTGTACTGGAGATAACTGTTAAAAGAAAGCAAAGAAAACAGTTCCGTAGCCAGATTCTGCATGGGAAGCTTGCACTTGTTGATCTTGCAGGCAGGTAAGTTGCAACTTAAGAACCTGTTTTGTATGTCATTTTTCATTGTGTAGTCAATTTAATTTCTCAAATATTATGAATAATTCACTATGCAGTGAAAGAGCATCTGAGGCCAACACTGTAGGGCAGAAGTTTAGGGATGGAGCTAACATCAATCGCTCATTACTTGCATTAGCAAATTGCATCAATGCTCTGGGAAAGCAGCAGAAAAAGGGTCTTGCATATGTTCCTTACCGCAATAGGTATCAGGTTGGCTGTTATCTACCATTGAATCAACTTCTGCAATTATTAATACTAAATGTTTTTTCAGCAAGTTGACACGGATTCTGAAGGATGGTCTGAGTGGTAATTCTCGGACTATTATGATTGCTACAATTTCTCCTGCAGATGATCAATATCACCACACAATTAATACACTAAAATATGCTGATCGGGCAAAGGAAATCAAGACACACATCCAAGTGAGATTTATTTGTGTAAAATTTGTTTTTCTGAATTTTTTTGATCCTGATAAAATTTGTTTCTATTTTGGTGAAAGGTGGCACTTGAATTTATCAACCTCTAGGGTTTGCGTTATTCATATCTGATTTCAGAAAGTAGAATCTTGGAGTCCAACTGTTTTTGTGACTTTGATGGAGAATTGGATGATTATGAGGGTGATTGGGGAAATGGTGAAATGTTCGGCTGAATGACTAAAGCCCCCATTGCCTAAGCTCCTTGTTGATCATCAGTCATTGTTTGATGATGAATGCCAGATTCTAGTTGGATTCTTTCAGCACATGAACCTTTGGTGGCTAGATGACAATAGAAGAAGCCTGGATTTGTGTGAAAATTAGACATGGACAAAATCTGCTACAATATAATATAGAGTTGTCTGTAATTTGTAATATATTGTATTGGGTTCAAAACTAAATGGTAGGAGTGGATCAGATATTGTGTCAACTCAGTCTCTTTCTCATTCTTGGTGAACTACTCTCCCACAGTAGAATTTGTTTGACTATGCTATTTAGTTTATCCATCCATTACCTTTATTCGAATTCCTTACCAATATAGCTAAACAAGTTGAAGGTATGAGTGCCAATTCCTTTAGAAAAAAGGTTGTAAATCTAATCCATCTAACCTTCATTTGGTATCTTGGAAGAAGGTTTGTATTCCAAGATGGGAGGGTAGCTTTTGCGTTTGGAACTTTCACTTCATGAATTTGGTCTTATTGTGCAAATTTCTTTGCAGTTTTAGTAGAGCTAGAGTGGATGCTTAGTTTTGTGAGGGTGAACAATAATTGGTATAGGGAGGACTCTGATGGAGGAGTTTGGTGCTTTTTTGTAATAATAGCAGGTTGAAGCCCTACCACTAAAGTTTGGTGCATTATTGGAAAGGTCACTAATCTTTGGAAAGGAATTTTTCCAGCAAAGGAGATTTTAATGAGATATGACTCCAAAGTGGTGGTAGGTATTGGTATTGGGCTTAAATTCTGGTGGGATAGGTGAATTGGTGACGCTCCCTTTGGCCAATCCCAATCATTTGTGATATTAGATCCACCTGCATCTTCTACTAAGTGTATCTGGGGTTCTTAAGTGTTCTGTGACAAGGATTGCGTGGAATATTCATTTCAGATGGAACTTGAATGATATTGATTATTGAATCTACTAGCCTTGTTAGATTCTTTTTTTCATAATCATAGCTCTCCTCTATACAGATTGTTCTTGGCAAATGTGGAGATGGAGTGAGGGGAAACTTACGATGAAATTACTTTCTACCATATCATGAGCTATGGTGGAGTTTTTTGAGATCATGGAAGTTCCTAACTAAAGTACAGTTCTTTATTTGACAAATTGGACAGTCGAGTACTCATGGAGCTTGAACTTTGAAAAAAGAGGATTTAATGTTGTTCTTGCTAGTAGATGGTGGGCTCTGTTTTGTGTGGGAGAAGGTTTGGCACCTCTTCTCTGGGTGCTCTATTATTATGTTGCTGGTGGAAATCAATGGTGGATCTGGACACCCGGTTTGTCTTGATGTGGAGACTTCTGGACTGTTTGGACCTCGAAGATGGCTGGACAGATGGTGACAAAAACTATGGCTTTTTTTCCCACATTCCATTTGATGGAGGTGTCTAAAGAGAAATAACGAAATTTCCATGGATTAAACTAAGATGATGATTTCTTTAGATCCAAAGTCCTCAGTGGTGTGATGGAATGGCTGAGAAGGTGGTGGGTAGGCAGGGCATTCCCTAATGAGGCTGTGCCTGGATTTCCTTCATATTTTGTTTGTATTTTTAGTTTACCTATGGCTTGTGTAAGCCACTGACTATTGTTGTTCTATAATTTTTGGTTGCAGAAAAATGTTGGCACGGTTGATAATCATGTTGCAGACTACCAAAGGATGATCGAAAATCTTCAGGTAAGCAGCCTCTCAAAAAAAAGTGTTGCCAAAATGCTTATGGCTTTGTCCCTTAATATCATCAATAAAATGCAGGTTGAAGTTTGCTGCTTAAGGAAGGAACTGGCTGATAAGGATTCCCAGTTAATTGCAAAGCCTGCCGAAAAGGTTGCTGATAACGAACTTTCCTGGTTGAATATTTTAAGTCGAGAAACCAGTGAAAATGTTCAAGAGCGCATAAACTTGCAAAAGGCAGTGTTTGAGCTTGAGGATACTAACCTTTGCAACCGCATGGAGCTTCAACATCTGGATGATGAAATTGCTAAACAAGAAGTATGTTGGTCCCATTTCATGTGATTTGTTCAAGATATGAACCAACATCCAATTATTTAAACCAGCATGCAGCACCTCTTAATTTCACTGAAAGCTGATTACTTCTGCACATGTTACTTTTACAAGGAATTCACCATGAATATATGTATCTTGTTTTTCTCTTCTTGTATGAATGACATGCCTATCTATACTTGCCTATTTTAAATTTTAGACTGCCCTTTTCATTTGTCTAAAGCTTTATCTAGTTTTCTGCCTATGAATTTTGGTATTGGTGCTGACATATACCGTGTATGCTTATGCACCTGTTTCTGAAGGCCATTGACAAGAATAGTGTAGTTGTTAAGGCATTAATATTGAGGCGGCAAATTATCCTAGATAACATTCGTGATAATGATGAGGCTGGTTCTGGTTACCAGAAGGTGGGTTCTCTTTTCTTTCTCAATTTCCATTGACGATTTACACAAGATTAGTCATCAATCAGGTACCCTTCTTTCAGGATATTGAAGTCAATGAAAAGCATCGATGTCAACTTCAGGACATGATTGACGAAGCCATTAGCAACAATGGCAACAAAACATACTTGAACATACTCAGCCAATATAGGCTATTGGTAAGAATAGCATGCATGCTTCCTGAGCAATCTCACAAATAAACTATGGTACTTAAAATAAAATTCTAGCAATCTTGGGTACTCTGTAATTGCAGGGAATGGCTAATACAGAGCTCCAATTTGAAATAGCCATGAGAGATCAAGTCATACACAAGCAAAGAGAAACACAGAAAAATCTTTGGAAAATGCTCTCTGGCTTGGGGCTCAAGGAAAGACAATTGTTTGAACTGGCTGCCAGACAAGGGATAACAATTGAAGATTGGACTTCTGATGTTGGGTTGAAAGAGCTGCCATCATTGTTCCAAAGGAGAATCTTGCCATTTTCCCCGGATCCCACTCCCACGGCACAACCATGCTCTCCCATGCCACCTATTTCTCAACGTCGCCAAGATATTTATCCTCCAGCTTGTTTCTCTGGAGAATGCTTTGTAAATGCTGTCTGTGGACAAGAGCATCACAACTTTTGTGTGTTTTCTCACAGCCGAGCTTCTTCACAGTATCATGCAACCTCCCTGAACTGGGCTTGTCACAAGCATTTTCCATTCCACTGCTGGACACCTCCGAACCTTGCTCAAGACTCGCAATATATGTTTCCTGACGCAATGCCTCAATCATGCCCTTGGGATGATGGAATATGCACCTCTTGCAGGAATGCTTTTTGTCAATGGCTGAAGGTAGATGATTTCCTTAAACAACTGTTCCATCCCTCACGTCCTTTTATTACCTTATTTAATCTCACAATGGGGTCCGTGGGTTCTTCCTAAAATCTTTTACGTTCTGTTGTATTTTGTAGGAAGCTCGGGGTAGTGGAGGCAGTCAGCAGGTGCCCAAGATTCTGGGGAGTGTCGACAGTCATGGTACCCCAAGAGAATCATTAAGACATGATGGCTGTTCTAACAGGTATTGTTTGGGAACTATTCCCACAATCTTAACCTCCGATGCTCCAGCACCCCCTCATCCTATAACATCTCATGCAACAAACTGTCGAGGTACCGTGATAAACCTCAATAGCAGTTGGCTCACATCACTCAGGAATTGAGGCCCTTTTTTTCCACTCCTCCCTGAGAAATGAATGTTTCCAATTGCAAAGATATTCCCTCTCCAATCTTGTATATTGCATCACTTTTTTTGCGTCAGTGTACATGCTGGTTTAGCCTCCGTTGCCTACATTATAAATCCTTCTTGCATGATTTATATTATCTTCCTGAGTTTGAATGTTTTGCAAGGTTTGATACTGTTTATAATTGTGTTCTTTTGATAAAAGTTGTCATTCTAAAAAGGGTAGCTCTAAATGGGACTATATTTCAAAACATTTTGGTAAGTAGTCATCAGCTTTGTTGTGATTTCATGTCACAATTGCTATGATGGAAATTGTGCATATTTTCTACCATTACCTACTATTGAGGATTTTTTATTATTGAATCCTCTCACTTCAGAAATTGTCCTTGTATTACCTATGATAAATTTTCTTGTTTTTTTTTTGGAAATTATTACTTTAAGATAATTTTATTACGTTTGTGGAGTTTTGAACTTAAGGTCATAAGATTAATAAGAAATCTCTTAACTGGTAAAATATTAATTTAGTGGTATAAACTTTTTGTGATGATAATGGTAGAAAAGATTACCAATTTTGAAAGGGTAGTTAATTGTTGACACTAAGACAAACTCTAATAAGGACAATGCATTATGAAATTTGACAGATGGCATGGTTGAGTTTCTTTTTGCTTTATAAGACTTATAAAAGAAGAAAGTGTTGCATTTAAGTTTAGAAAAAAAAAATCAACGTATGGTATCAAAATGTTACCACGGTAATCTAATGGTTATGAGACTTGTTTTAAATTTTAATTTTACTTTAAAAAATATTGCTCAGATTTCTTACAAATTTACAACTACGCCTTAAAAAAACTGCATGATGTCGGCGTCGATGGTTTTCATGCTCACGGTTCCAGATATCTCCACCGAGTCCAATAGTTATGAACAGTTTGCTTCTTTTGCAACTTTATCTTTAAAAACCTGGTTTACTTATCACGTCTGTTTTTTACACGTAAAAAGAAAAGGATCTACCAAATAATCAAAACCAAAATACCGTTGACGCCGACAGATTTGGGTAAGTTGGAAGACGAGCGTCAAATGCAACTGTGTTTATGCATCCGGTAAATAGCCGAAAAAAAAAAGAGAGAGAACGAGAGAATGATGACGAACGATGAAAATAGAAAACGATTAAAAGTATTATTTGTCAGCCGAACGTTTTTTCACACCTAAAATCACCGTGTGCCACTCAAATGTTCTAAAATCCGACAGCACAGACAGTTTACCTGCCAGTCAAAAGTGCTGTCATGTCTGACAATTATTTTTATAAATTCTTAAATATTATTATTATTATATAAATTTTTATCATATTAATTATTACATGACTCTAACTCTATTTTAGAACTTCCACTATAACATCTAATAAGAAGTGTAATTCCTTTCCGTATCAGAAAAAAGGATCTCGGTAATAGCCATCGATTCTCAAGACTGCATAATTGCGTTGCATCAGTACGATGAAGTCAAATGGTTAACAAATAGGTGCTTGAAAATACGAATGCGTATGAAATAAACTTTTTTTTTGCTTCAAAAGTGAAAAACAACTATCCAAAGTGTATTTATCAAAAAAAATACATTAATTTTAAACCACTCAATAAAACAACAATGATTTATATTTATAATGTTTATATTTATTTTAATATTTAAATAAAATATGTAAAATTATATTTTTAAATATTAATGTAATTGAAAATCATGTAAAAATATGAAAAAATCGTATTAAAAAACTCTCATATTATTATGACCATGAGAGTGATTTTCCATTGTAACCAAATGACGCAAATTACTAATCCATTGAGGACTCCGTGACGAGGTCGGTGTTTGCTCCGAAACACCGTTGGCAGGAAACTAAAAATCGCGACAAAACATGCTCCATCAGACCGGCTTGTTACCCATGTGAAATTTCTGCCATACTCTCAAGCAGACCGTAATGGAATGTATGACACCACTTACAGTTTACTGCAGATCCCAAATTTATAATTTTGTTAACGGCAGTTCATCAACAATGATAGGACAGAGATTGGCACCGGGCCACGTCTGGAGAAGAATTTGTTTATGCAATACCACTGGGCCACGTCTGGTTCTTGACAGGTTTTAGGATATCCTCAACCTCCTGCAAGAGATTTTCATTCTTCCCACTGCTTTCGAGTTCTAAAGCGGCAGCGACATTCTCCTCAACCTGCAAAAGATGGGATGGATATATTGAAAATTTTAAAAATTGTCTGCATCTTCTTCAATCAAATAGTTTAACGAATTTAAGCCATCCGAAAACAAGTGGGAAAGGAAATTTAAAGAAACATTTGCATATATTTTTTAATGATATTTGCGATGTTTCATTCTAGATTCTTGAGATAGTGATTAGTATTGTTACAATGGAGAGTAAAATGAGACCCCAAGAGAATCAATCAAGAGAGTTTTCATCACGCATTTTCTGGTTATGGTCTCGCATGCACGTTATTGGATTACGGACAGATGAGAGCATGTCTATTTCAAGGTATGGTCGTGAATCCCACAAGCTGAAGCAGAGTGTAAAACCTTAATCAGACGTAAACCAACGTTTTATGTCAGGGAAGTAAGTATTGTAAATAGAGAGAAGAAAATTAAGACCGCAAGGGATTTATCCTCCGAAAAAAGCAGCATACTCAGCAAGGAAAATAAATATGGTTGCGGGTATGATCAATCTTGAAGAAATAAAGAATGTCTACCAATACGATCTAGCAGACAAGGCAAACCTTCAAGTAAAGGTTCAACTTGGAGCTGATTTGAGGTTTAACAACAGAAAAATAATTTACAAGGATCATCTAATAATAATAGTAATTATGGGCATGATCTTCATGTCCTCTAAATCAAATCAACTACCTAGAAACTACAAGAAAGTTCAGATTCCATTTTAGAATTCATCAGATTCCATTTTAGAATTCATCACCTCATCAAGATTGAAATCATAAACAAGAGGATCTAGAAGAACAAGAACATCAAATGAGACCACCGAGCAACCAACATGAACAGAATCACTTTGTTTCCATAATAAATGAAAAGGCTCACAAAACAAATCGATCAAACAGAAAAGGGAACATAATAGGAAAGCTAGAAATCATTATTCAATGCACAATTATTGATCTTCAGTGAGTCACAAGTCACTGACCTGCTTGGCAGAACACATGCCAACCAAAACGGTTGAAATTTCTTTATTTGTCAAGCTATACTGTAGAGCTAATTTTGAGATATTCTTCCCCTTTCTTTTACAGTGAGCTGCTGCTTCTTTGCATGCAGCCTGTAAACATACAACAATAAGAGATTGCAATTCAACGGCAGAAAACTCAATAATTTGCAGGCATGGGAAAAATGTGTTTATATCAAAAGCTAGAAATCAAGGTTCATATAAACCACATGATTCTAGAAGATTCATATCTCACTTATAAAAGTCTGGCAAAAAATCTCAATTTCACCATTCTCGATGTAAAGGATTTGTATCCAATGAATAAATCAAGATATGCTTGGAGGTATTTTAGTTATTTCAGCATTTCCATTTTGAAAGCTTACAAAAGCTTGTAGTCAAATGAATTTTTTCATTATTATTGCATAAATGGCTCTTGTAAAGTTTGAATATGATGAGGAAATTGTGGCATACTTGCAGGCATGGTAGCTCCTTTGAATTTTACAATTTCGACAGTTCACAAAAGCCTGCAATTGAATTTCTTGTTCATTTTCACCGCATAAATTTGTCGTCAACTAGGTTGATTCTATTTCTACAATTTGGCAAAGACAACAAGGGTATGAAGCACTTCACTGCAGAGCTTATATTCACTTTTGAACAGTTCAGCTTTACAGAACCATTGCAAATCGATCTTCTCAACATAAAAAGCTACCACTAATTACAAAACAAAACCAAGACAGTCATCTATACAATGCATACCTTAAGCTCCTGTGACCCTGGATGCCACTCAGGAGGTCCATTCTCAGTGAGGAGCCCCATTGAAAGTGGTGATGCAGTAATCACGCCAACACCTTTGCTCTTGAGATAAGGAATCAACTCTAGGAGAGTAGAATCATTTATCCCGTAATGGCAGTATGAGAGAACAACATCCACTGATCCTGGAGGCACCCGATCAAGAACGTAACTGAAAATCTTCAATGGGAGACTAGTGATCCCCACGAACCTTGTCTTCCTGGCCTCCTTCAATCTTTGCAGCGCTGGAATCGTCTCCTCCACGATCTAGACAAAACTTGAAATTTCTATTGGAATAATTCCATGTTGGAAAAAATAAGGACAAATCTTACACTTTCCTCTATGAACAATCTGTACGTTGAAATCAACTCCTATAGCTTTCTAACACAAGAAAAAACCTGAATTAAGCTGATGATACGAAAACTACCTGGTCAAGGGATCCGAACTCGATGTCGTGGCACTGGAGGATGTCGACGTAATCGAGACCCAGTCGTTCGAGGCTTTCGTCGATGCTCCTGGTCACTCTCTCCGCGCTGAAGTCGAAACCGTCGACGTAGCGCCCGCACTTCGTTGACACAACGTAGGCACTCCGGGGGACGCCGAGAGTCCGGAGGCACCTTCCGAGCACTGCCTCCGACACCGTTCCACCGTAGTATCTGAAAAACCGTAAGCCTCACGGTATTAGATCTGAAAGGGAGGAGGCTGCTTTTGCGAAAACTTACGGGGAAGTATCGAAGAAGTTGATGCCGAGGCGGAAGGCTTGGTGGACGGCCGCGACGGCGTCATCTTTGGAGACGGGGCAGAAGACGTTTCCGAGAGGGGAGGCGCCGAAGCCGACGGAGCTCACGAGCAGCCTCGTGCTCCCGAGCTCTCGCATCTCCAGCTTCCCCGCCATCGCCTTCGGCTCTGTTTTGTCTGGCCGTTCCGGTGAGATGGGTTCCGGTGAGATTTAGGATAAAATAATAATAATAATATTTTAAAAAATTATAATAAATAATAAATAAAATAAGTAAATAATAATAATATTTATTATGATGATAATATTTTTAAAAAATTATGATGAATAATAAATAAAATATGTAATAAAATAATAAATAATATTTATTATATTAATGTGATAATGATATTTTTTAATGAAAATTATAAAAAAATAATTAAATATTATATTTAATAAATAATATAAAAATATAAAAATTATTTAATAAATAATATTATAAAATATTATAATACATAATAAAAAAATATGATTACGTGATAATAAACACCCGAACAAACGGAACTTCGTCGGTAAAAGCAATAACAGCAGTGATGATCCGACTAAAGCCTGGGACAAAGGCCCAGATGTAACGTCCATATCATGCTTTTGTAACGACGAAGGCCCACATCTACACATTGATGCTTTATTATTATTGTTGTAACTTCCGTATCATGCTTTTGTAATGACAAAAACCCACATCATACACATTGATGCTTTATTATTATTGTTGTAATTTCCATATCATGCTTTTGTAATGTTGGAGTTATTGTTATTTTTCATTTCTTTAAAAACCTTGTAATATCGGTATTGTGTTGGAAATATAAAAGGGCTGGCCACACTTCTCTCAACGGGTGCTTCGGAGAATATATTCTTTTCACTCTGGCTTCCACAGCAGGGCGTCTCTCGCCTTCTTTCCATTCTGGCAAAGGCGATTCGGTAGATTCCGCGGCTGTGTTTGACTACGTGTTTTAGCGAGATGAAGACGAGTTTTACGATTTTTTTAGAAATTATATATAATTTATGATAAAAAGTAATGATATTACTTTTTTTAAGTTAGGATGAATAATAAATAAAATATTTAAAAAATAATGTATAATATTTATTATAATAATGTGATGATAATATTTTTTTAAGAGTTATAATAAATAATGAATAAAATATGTAATAAAATAATAAATAATATTTATTATATTAATGTGATGATAATATTTTTTAAGAATTATAATATAAAAGTTATTTAGTAAATGATATTATAAAATACAATGTAATTACATAATATAAAATGCGTGACCAAACACATGCATCCATCTTTTATTTTCAGTGTCGGTATCGGACTCGCCATTTTATCTGATATCTTCCGGCAAAGTTGATAATTTTTTCTCATATGTATTTGAATTAAGAATTATAATTATAATCGAATTTATTTTCGATAATTGTAATTATTTTTTTTTGGGGAAATTGATAATTGGAGTTATCTTTGGCATAATTTAACTTACTTGATTTAAACGAATGTCATCAAATAATGTTTTGTTTTAACTTTTTTAATATATATTAGTATGCGTTGGTTGGTAGTACTACAACTTTAACTTCAACTTTAATTATATTTTTATAATTTTAAATTAGAATAATTAAATTTCAATTTTTTAAGATTAGTTGAATTAAATATTAAGCAAAGCTAATGTGAACTCATGTATCGCAAGCAAAATAACATTTACAGCAAAAAAGAAGCAGAAATCTGGAAAAAAAAATGATTCTATTTATTTAAACGATATACAATATTTATTTTTATTTTTTAATATATATTATAATTATATATAAATAATATTTATCAAACATC